>APFE031048923.1:10261-71845 GCA_000404065.3 Pinus taeda | reverse complement strand
GCATCTAGAAGCAACAAGAAGTCACTAACATACCCTAAAAGTAAATTAAAAAACAAATTAAAAATAAAAATAAAAAAAAACACAAGTTAATGAGGAAACGTGGATTGTATGGCCCTGAAACGCGTTTCCGGCCATACTGGCCACGTTTCCGTTTTGGGAAACGTGGCAGTACAGCCGGAAATGCGTTTCACGGTCGTACCAAACGCGTTTCCGCGTTTCGTACCCGTTTCCATATGGAAACGGACCTCTATACCACGTTTCCTGCAACATAGGATTGCGATGTTATGTACTCGAGTTTGAGAGGAGCAGCATCCTCGTGGATGCTCATGGGGGTGCCGCGGGAGGACATTACACAAGGAAAGCGACTACGCAGAAGATTCTACGCGCAGGGTTGTGGTGGCCAACCCTCCATTAGGACTCAAAAGCGTATTGCAGAGCGTGTGATGTGTTTCAAAGAATTGGCAAGCCATCGCGGAGGGATGAGATGCCTTTGAATCCATAAATGACATTGCAACCCTTTGAGATAGGTTTTGTGGGACCCATTCAACCCCAGGGAAAAATGGGAGCAAGGTACATTATCACCGCGATGGAGTATTTGACTCATTGGGTGGAGGCACAACTTGTGAAGGATTGCACAGGCACGACTACTCCAAAGTACCTCTTTGAGAATGTATTGACGCAATTTGGCTGTCGAAATATTTTGATGAGTGATCGCAGTACGCACTTTTTGAATGAGACGATTAGCGCGCTAATAGAGGAATTTCAGGTATATCACCAAAAGAGCACGCCTTATCACCCGCAGGCTAACGGGATGGTGGAAGCCTTCAATAAAGTGTTGGAGAACGCACTGACCAAGGTTTGTAATGCTCAACGAAGTGCTTGGGAGCTACGGATACCTGCAGTACTATGGGCTTATCAAACAACATGCAAGAAGTTGACTGGACAAAGTCCCTTTAGGCTGGTCTATGGCGTTGAAGCAGTAATGCCTATGGAGTATATTGTGCCTAGTCTGCGCATAGCGGCGCTCACAGGTATGACGGATCGCGGAGCCCTGGAGCAAAGGCTCTCACAACTGGATGAGCTTGAGGAAGAGAGATTTCTGGCTGGATTTCACCAATAGGTCCAAAAGCAGCGCGAAAAAGCATGGCATGATTGACACATTAAGCTGCGCACCTTTAAGGTAAATGGCCTGGTTTTGTTATATGATAGTAAATTTGATAAATTTCCAGGGAAATTCAGAATGCACTGGTTAGGGCCCTATGTCATTAAGGAGATTCCTGATAGAGGAGCGGTATAGCTGGTCAAATTGAATGGAGATCCCTTCCCAGGAAAGGTGAATGGCAGTTGATTGAAGCCATACAGTGGCAGTCCGACCATGTGACTAGATGAAGGTAGCACAATCTTAGCGCTCCAGGCAGCTGAAAGGAGGTGCGGGACTATAAACTACACTGCCCGGGTTGGGGAGATGCGCAATTGGAGAATTGTGCGAAACAAGGAAGTGTCACAGGGTTCGCGATAGCGCGAAGGGAGCTGTGCTACCCATGGAGAAATCACGCAGTTCTATCGGAAAGTGATCGTTAAAGTCAATGTTCATGATTTTCCAGTAGAAATGTGGCCAAATGGAGCGGGCGACCGACATTTAAGCCGAAATTTATGGCTTAGATCTTTGAAAATCTGCCGCCAATCCGACATTAATGGACCGAATTTGGGGGGAACTGTCGGATTTGAATTCAAAATGCCCTATAAATTACAAGTCGCTGTCCAGCGAAAAACACTTGGCATTTTGAGAATTGAGTTGTTGAGCTGTCAGGCACACATGAACCAAGAATTCTTCGAGGCTTTGAAAGAGACTCCAACATTTGCAAACTTACCAGACATCGTGAGCACTGTTGGAAAGCATTATGTTGGCACCCACAAAAGCTGTAGACATCGAAGGTAGAGGAGCCTATGCCAGAAGTTGAGATGGAGGCAGAGGAAGCTACTCCAAAAGTGGCCGAAGTATTAGCAGAAGTCCCTAAATCACTGAGAACGCCAAGACCAAAGCCTACCCCAACCAAGGAGACTGTGAAGGATAAAAAGGGCAAGCAACTTGCCATATCGGTGCGCGCATCACCAAGAAGGAACCCACCGAAGCCCACCACATAGGAGAAGGGCAAAGCCATAAATTTGGAGCCAGAGTAGGAAGACATTGAAGACATCCTGATGGATGATGAGGATGTGGGAGTCGAAGTGGAGGAGGTTAAAGCCTAGGGTGTAGACCCTGTTACTCGGTTGCTTGAGTATGCCCTCCGCGCAAGCCCAAGACCAAGGTTTCGAAAGACATCGATGAAAGCAAGACTCCTTTGCAAACCCCTTTGCTGCTTGATGAGATTGTTTTTGAGGGACCGCGCTTGGCGCAGGTGCTGCTGTTGAAACTTGAGGATCGGGACTTCGCCGACCATGAGAAGTTCCCACACCTAGTGACCGTGTAGCTGATGCGCCGCATCATTGATACAAACTCTGGGATGACCGCATTGGAGCCGCGGAGGTGGCTCAGAGGAGTGGACAAGGCAGGTTTTCTCAACCTACTTTGGGTGCTGCACTACAACTACACCCCGGTGACAGTATTGGTCATCAAGCAGCTATTGTGCTTGGCGCATGATGGGTGTCTGTGGCTGGAGGAGCCAATACCCGTCATAGATAGATTCATTCATAGGATAACGCGATCGCTGTATACAAGAGAGAATCCGGCCATGATATTTGGCGGAAAAGGCGATGAGTAGGCCCTCGCAGAATCCATGAAAGAAAAGCTTAAGCTGGTGAAGAAGCCGCACGGATATGCTATATCCAGCATCTGCGACCCTGTTGTGAAGGTAGCCACACAGATCTTAGTAGGAAAAGTAATGAGGAAGTGTTGCGCCGATGAGGTGTTGACGCCTGTCGTCGCGCTAGCAGCTCAGTGCGCCGAAGGAGTCTAGTTCAACTGGTCGGACTACCTTCACGGTGAGTTCTTGGCGAATTGCTGCAAAGCACAGGAGCTCAGCAAGACATTCCACTACACATGGCTCTTGCTATCAATTGTGCTCGTAGCATGGGAGCTGCCAGAGGACAGCCAGTTCCCTTCGGTGGCGCCACACCTCCCAGAAGCAGCGAAGTCTGCTTTGTTGTGGGCGACCAAGGACGCGCAACGAGTCAAGGACAACAAGATCTTCTCGATCTTGATGGAGATGAACATTTGCATGGCCATCAATCGCAAACCGCGATTGTCACCTATGGTGTATGCCAACCTGTAGGTCTATGCAAAATTTAAAGCAGAGTTTCATCATGTATCCATCAGGGTGCGGAAGGACCCTGCGTAGAAATGGTATGACTTGCCCAATCTAGCAACGGATGATGCCATTGATGCAGTACTTGATCAATGACCGGTAGAATGGCGCTCGACCACAGACTTGGCAGTGGGAGGAAGCAAGTCCGCTGTGTAGAAAAAGGAGGGGGCCAAGCTAAAGATGACTCAGCTGGCTGAAAAGCGAAAGGAGGAGGCCGCTGATAAGGCTCAGGCGGAGCGCGAGGCCGCGCAGTAGACCGCACAGCAAATAGGTGGGACAGAGCGAGGCTCTGACAAAGGCATGAGGTCGCCTTCACCTAAGACCGAGGAGGAGACAGATGAGTAGCACAACGCGGACCCACAAGAGACGTCCGCCCTCATCAAGTGCCCAAGGAAGCTGGAGAAAGGAGGGTCCAGGAAGAAATCAAAGGCTACCAAGACATCGTTGGACCCTATCACACAAACAGAGGGCGATTTGCATGATATCGGTCACAGTGAGAGATGTCACTGCGGAGGCCCTGCAACAGTTTGAATAGCAGCAACAGATAATCTTGGGGGCCATCCAGACAGGTTTACGGGAGATGTAGACCAGCGCGTTGTAGGCTGGCACGGTGTCTACCAGCCTAGCTATCAGCACTTCAGAGGTTGCCGAGGTGTTGCGCGCGAAGGCCTCTAGTGCGATTCTGTTGCCTGATGGAGCACTGACCACAAAGAATGTGGTTGACAGGCCCATTGTCAATGCCCTAAAGGGAGTAGGGTTGAATCTGGCAGCTCTCCCTCGTGAAGCGTTGCACCTCTTGCAGGATGGAGTGATTACAAGGCTGAGGGCCCGTGAGCACCGCGCCCTCCAGGTAATCAGTGAACAATGGATCAACAATGAGCAGATGGCACTACAACGAGATTCTGCCATCGCCACTGAAGTCGAGGCGACCAATCAAAGCAAGCACATTATGCAGGTCGCCGAGGAGGCTTGCCGAATGGTCCCGGAGTTGGCCATTCTTGAGGAGGAGCCAATGGAGGTGCGCATCCGCAAGATGGCCACAGGGGTGCACAATAGTCGCATTGAGATGGCAAAGGTTCGCTTGCAGTTGAACCAACAGATCACAGAGTTGCAGTTGAAGGCCCAACCTTCAACTTCGCTAGAAGTCAAGGAACAACGGGCAACCACTATCACAAAAGCAGTAGTGGCGGTGGACAATGCAGTAGCAGATTGCACGCAATTGTTTGAACAATGTTTTGAGGTCTTGACAAGCTTGCATGAGGACCCCAAGTCCAACGACTAGAGGCGGAAGTGCGCGAGCTACAACAATGCTATGATGAGGTCAAGGGCATAATACGAACTGTCTCGCTGACACAAAGACTAGCAAAGCTGCAAGAGGCCAAGCAACTGAAGGAACAGGTGGATGCAGTGCTGCACAAGGAAGCAATGCTAAAGGCAAGACTGAAGCCCTAGTTGGATGAGGCTTACACAGTGATAGGTTCTATAGAAGCAAAGCTTGTGACTCTGCAAGCGACATAAGAAAAGCTTCAGGCTGATAGTTTAGAAGCAGTGACTGAGTATATGGTTGAAGACGCAAAGCAGGCGGACGCACAGTGCATAACTGAGGTTGCGGTCATCCGAGTAGAACTGGAAGGTCTTCGCGCAAAGATCTCCGCGCCTGCTGATTGACTCGAGGGTGAGTCACGATGTTTGTGTTGGGGGCCTGTTGGGAACCAGATCCCTCGAGGATAGTTTTGGGGCTAAAAGCCCATGTTTTGGGTCAAATTTTGTAATAAACTTGTAAAGACTCCGCATTTTGTGGTCATAGAGCGCGAAGGTGTCACGAGTCATAAAGGGTTGTCTGCCCTTAGTTTTGTAAAGTAAAATTGGCTGTAAAAGACTTACCGCGGACCATGGGATTGTTAAAAAGAGCTAAGTAAGCTCGCTCTAAGTAGTTCAGTAGTCGCTAAGAGAGTTAATAGGTCTGAAGTAAGAAGTTTAAGTTTCAGGTCTTAGCGTAGGTAGAGGCTCTGCAGCTGAGTGTGCAGAGGTCTAGGGTGGAAGTCCGCAGTTGAGTGCGCGGAACCCTACAGCTGTGTGCACAGGGCGGATAGAGTCTGTAATCGATTGAAGATATCAATAAAGAGAAGTATTCTGCAATTTTTGTGTCTTTGTTATGATTAATGCATCTTGTCATTTTATATATGAATTTCCTTTATAATGCTTATATGGTGCGCGAATGAATGTAATTATGTTGGATAAATGAACGCAAATAAGGATATCTGTGTACGCGGTGTTAATTGTGATTATCTAATAAGATAAGCAAGACACTTAGACTAGTTTGGGAATCTACACGGTACGTTGCCCTAGCAGTGCGAAAGTACCTGCATCGCAGGTTGGGGCTGTGCGAAGGTCGATTGTACCCTTTCGTGGAGGTACTGAAGGCCAGAGTATAGGGCTAGTCTGGCGAGCCCTAGAACTGAGTGACCTGCATGAAAGCAGGAATAGAGGGAATAAAACGACATCACGACCATCTCAGGGCGGAAACTTGGTTCCAACATCCCCCCATACTGCTTCAGGTGAGACTTCGGTTCGCGTTCCATGGGCTGATGCTGAAAGGGCCAATAGTGTAGGGATTTGTTTGGCTAATTAACGCTGAACCTGGGTCAGGCCCCAACAAGTCAACACTGTCCAAGGTAGGTTAGGCGTGCGACCTACCTCACAAGTGTGGTCTAGGGTTGCGACCCAACTCAAACAGACCAACCACGAAATGTCACAGAAAACAACCCAGAATTGCTGTGACCTACTTCTGCTCAGAATTCAAACATACAAGGAGATGAAAACCACACAAATCATGCCCAAATTTGCCCTCAAGCCTGCGGTTTTCCTCCTGTAGCAACTCGGCCTTGTCACAGATGTCAAACTCACCCAAACACAGATCCAGACACACACGTCCTTCTCCTCTTGAGCTCGACTACCTCAGATGATGAATTTCCTATGAGAAGATGTACTCTTAGATGATCAAATGAACTCTCACACATCTTCTATTTATAAAATTGATATGGCTTTAAGTGGTGTCCTCCAACATGTCTTATGGCACACAAATACACTAGGCCAACTTGCTCTAGGTGCCACAAAACCCACCAAATATCTTCAAAAATTAATATCTCATGATAGACAACTCGGATTTGAGTGATTTTCGTTGCTCCCGGATGTTCTTGGGATCCTCTATCACCTCAAATCATCACATGTCTAAAACTCCTCACGAATCACACCCACTAGCTTGGGTGCAAAGCCCATATCTTGGGTTCCAAGCCCACAAAGTGCTTTTTGTGGTGCTCCAACCTCCAAACCTCGAACCCTAGGGCTTGGAGTACCTCCCAAGCTACCAAAAATCAACAACTCCTCCAAGTACGCACACCACAAGCCTCTCGCTCACAATCTCGTGAGCTCTTGTCTTGTATCGCAACCTTGTGCACAAAACAATTGAATAACTTGTGCCTTTTGTCCTTCCTTTATAGATTTTGTCCATGCTATAATAGGCAAGTTACAAATTTGGAAGTTGAGTTGTGACTGACTAGTTAGTTGAGTTGAACTGGTTCTCTTCTCCAATCATCACTTGGAGTTATAACTTGTCCTCCAATCAAAGACTGAAGTTCCCAACTCGTCCTTTTCTAAATTCGAACTACCATCTATCTTGTAGTTAATTGAAGAAGACTCCTCTTTAACCGGAGCTCCAACTGTACGCGTGAACTCGTGATGATTATTCCCATAAACTGGAAATTAATTCACCACAATTGAAGTCTATCTCTCGAGGACAATTCAAGGTCTTTCTGGCCAAGGCACGCACCAAAGAAGACCTTCTCTCACTACACTTTTCAACACACCCTTGTAGTAAGGAAGGTACTTCTGGAAGCACCTCTTCCACTTGGATCTCAACATCACCACATTATCCGCTGCTGCTATTGTTCCCTCTACTAAACTAGAATACTTCCTTGCTTTCTACTACGGAACATGATCTCAAGACCTGTTCTTGCCAACCATGCTCTGCTAGTCTACGATCTTAGTCATAAGTGCCATGTACCTTGTGTATCTTGGTGGCTGCTTACTCTCCTTGAAGGTGATACAAGAAGATCCAACTCTCTCTTTATCTCCCTTAAACAACTCTTTTGCCCACTTGGATCGAACTCTCCCTATGCTGGGATTCATTGACTGAGTGGTTGCCTCCACTCGCCTTGGGGCTCTACTTCTCATCATCCTGTTGGTTGGCCCACTTGCCAACTTGCCGAGACTCAAACTATGATACTAGCTGAGGCACATCGTCTTGAGAGCTCTATCTTGCTCTCGCTCAACCATCACTTCTATACTTTGCGCACTTCTTGCCTTGTTGCTGAAGGCCGCGCCTATCTTAACCTGGAGCAGGTATATGTTTTTCTTCCTTACACCTATTTGCTTGTTACATCCAGAAGCCAAGTGTTGGAGGTAAGCCTTACCTCTACTGAAGATGACATCATAACCCTTGTCCTCAAGGGTAGCTACCAAAACAAGATTCTGCTTTGGTCCTGGAACATAGAGGACTACTTGACTTCCTTTGAAAACCGATAGTACCAACTCTTCTAGCTGCATACATACCATCATCTCCTAGCTTGATTAAAATCGCGTGTCCTTCTCCTTCAGGTGGTTGAAATACTTCTTGTTCCTGGTCATGTGGAAAGATGCTCCAAAATCAATATACCATACCTTGTTGCCTACTGAGCTTGCCATGGAAGCAATTAATGAGAAATCTTTCTCGAACTAAGCAGAAAACACATCTACCTCTGCTAATGTAGCTACATGATCCTTTCTAGTCTCCTCATTCCGATTAAGACACTTAGTGGCATAGCGCCTAAACTCATGGCAATGGAAGCACTTGATCTTGCTTAGATCCTTCTTCTTTTTGCCCTTCTGATTGGACTTGGCCTCTCCTTGGCATTTCTTGCCCTTGGCTTTGTTGCCTTTGCCTTCCAGGGCAAAGTTCTCCTCGTCCTTTGTCTTCATCGATCTACCATCTCAGGTCCCTCTCCGGATTTCCTCTTGAACATAGTCACTCTAAAAGCTTTCACAATTGGGAAAATTTTCTCTGCCACTCACTGCATCTTGGAAGCCATACCAAGGCTTATGGAGTTTATGAATCACAAGACTCACAAGGTCTTTTTATGCTACTGTCTGGCCCACACCACCTAGGTCATCCTGAACTTGAGTGAACTTTGAAAGATATGTGACGATGGGCTCATCTTTGCTCATCCCGATACTTATTAGCTTTTCTTTGAGAGCTAGCTTCCTGACATCACTGGAGCCTTGATACAAATTTAAGATGGCCTTGAACAACTCATATGTTGTCTTCTTTTCATGGAGATGTGGAATAATATTGTCTCTGGCCCCCTTTAGAATGATCCTCCTTGCCTTGGTGTCATTCTTAGTATGTTGGGCCAATTGTTGGGGAACTTGAGGTGTCACTATCATCTGCTTAATAAACTATCCCACCCCATTATCTTCCAACACTACTGTGATTCACTCCTTCCATGCACAGAAATTAGAGGCTCCCTCTAGACAATGATTTGCTCTTAGTCCTTCAAATGCTATATTGCTTATTCAAAGAACTGCTCTTCAAACTCTAGCGCTAGCCTTCCTGACTAATCTAAGCTCTTCACTAATTAATCAACTTGGTGTTGGTCTTTATGCTGATCTATGCTCTGATACCATGTTAATTTTCCACAAAATTCTGCAACTACTTAGTGAATAATTGAAAACTAATGCAACTACAAACTTTTCTGTCACAAAGATATAGAATTTCTTAATTGATAAGCAGTGCAATAAAACACAGAGATAAAAACATAGTCACACATTAACACAAATATTTTCTTGGGAAACCCAATTGGGAAAACCCTCTTCTTTGATGTGGTCTTTTATTTACTAAGTAATTGAATCAATTACAAAGCAAACTCTTCACCTAAGAACATACTTATTCTATGCTATCTCTACTATACTAGCCTAAACCACCCTGCGATTATGCTGACCCAGCTCATGCTTCCTTGCTCTCTGCCTGGCTTGAATTCCTTGCGCACAGGTCTCCATTACTTGGCCCGAATTCCTTGCGCACAGGTCTCCATTACCTGGCCTAAATTCCTTGTGCATAGGTCTCCTATTTCCTAGCATAAAGGGCCTCCTAATTCCTAGGACACAACTCCTATTTCTTAGCGCATAATTTCTTGCTAATTCTTAGCGCAATTTTGGCACAAGAAGGCATCCTCAATACTGTGCATTAGCTCCTCCAAGTATGCACACCACAAGCCTCTCTCTCACAATCTAGTGAGCTCTTGTCTTGTCTCACAACCTTGTGCACAAAACAATTGAATAAATGGTGTCTTTCGTCCTTCCTTTATAGATTTTGTCCACGCTATAATAGGCAAGTTACAAATTTGGAAGTTGAGTTGTGAATGACTAGTTGACTGAGTCGAACTAGTTCTCTTCTCCAATCATCACTTGGAGTTATAACTCGTCCCGCTTTAATCAAAGATTAAAGTTCCCAACTCGTCATTTTCTAAATTTGAACTGCCATCTATCCTGTATTTAATTGAAAAAGACTCCTCTTTAATTGGAGCTCCAACTCTATGCATGAACTCATGATGATTATTCCCATAAACTGGAAATTAACTCATCACAACTGAAGTCTATCTCCTGAGGACAATTGGAGGTCTTTCTAGCTAAGGCACGCACCAGAGAAGACCTCTTGCTACACCATTCAACAAGGAGAGACTCCTCTTTTTCTTTCTTTTAGAACTCACTTGACCCTTTTGCTACCTTTTTAACTTTTTACTTAATAAAGTCTCTTTAGTGGGTTTTCTCACTTTATAATTTAAAAGTGACTTTTCATTAATCTAGGACCCATCTCCCCTTTACACCACTTTAGCTTTTGTAATGTTTTGTCTTAAGCGAATCGTCTTCCCTTGATTAATTTTTCCCATCCTAACCTACGAGAACCTTATTAGGCTAGTGGATCCCCTTCCTTATGACTCCTAAGCGGATGGGGACATTACATTACCTGTAGGTGACAAAAAAAGGGTTTGGGGAAAGGCGTTTATGGGGCTCTGATTAAGCAATTCGGGTTACCTTGTGACTGTGTGAAGCCCACCACAGGAGGGGTGAGGGCTACCACTCCCATGTTGACTGGAATTTTGTTGTAGATTTGTAGAAAACTCTAAGGAGGATTATCTGAGTTAACGAAGTTATTTGTGGGTTAAACCTTGGTAGTAGAACCTTCCAGACTCGAGTTCACATAACACCAAGGTAGTAGAACACTCATCTGCGTACCAGTCAACGTAGTCTATGGGCTTGCAGATTGATCTAGGCTAGACAAGAGTAGTAGAGGACATCTTGTGCCATTTGTAGGACAACGACACCTTTTATTGAGCTAGAGAGGGATGGTTAAGCAAAGTTTAGGGTTTACTAAATATATCTAGGGCTGCTAACCCTTTTGTTGTCATCGAAAACCCCCTGAATGACCTCTATTGGCAGCAAAAGGAGCCTTTAATCTGAGTTAGGACTATGGATGAAGCACATGAGTCAATGAATCTCGTCCAATATTCATAGTGGCACGTCCAGGCATGAATCTATGTATAGCAACAGGTTGGAGATTAGTTGAATAAGCGGATTTCCTTCTTTAGTCTAGTGGGAGCCACTTTAGGGCCGCTAACTAAGATTTGAACACCCACTGAGGTAACATACTCATCTTCCAAAAGGCAACAAATCAAGTTGCGGCAACAATTTAGTTAGTAGCAAGTGACTGCAAGGAGGCAACCAGTTGGGTAATTTTTGCGGTCAGGACAAAATTAGTAAGCTAGTAGGATTGTTAGCAATTTAGCAACTATTGTGTCTCTCTATTGTAGTGTGAAACTTGAAGAATTGTTGATTAAATCTTATATGTGTGGAGCCCCGTGTTAGGAAAAATACTGAGGTGTGGGGTTGAATCAGTGTTTTAATTCACTTTAACTTTTCATTTCATATTCTGAACACTGTACGTTACTATTCTTTATGCAACAAGCACATGTACGCGACTCTAGTGAATGCAAACTGCGTATACCCAGATTACTTAATTTATGATAACTTCCATTAGTGAGTTAAATTAACCATTGCGTTATTAATTCTTTAACCATTTAGTATGTAGTAAAGAATAGATAAATCACAACACATAAGCAACGCACATAGATTTTAGGTGGAAACCCAATGTGGGAGAAAACCACTGATGCCATCGTCTTTGTCTTCTTCTTTTATTATAAAGAAAGCTTCATTACATGTTGTACTGGTGCAGATTCTTACCAGCACATAGACACCAACTTGTAGGAGGCTACAACCTCCACCCGTTCTCCAACACCCACTGGAAGGGAGCTACAATCCCTTGAACTCGTTTATTGGCTCCTACTAGCAGGGAGCGCCTACCCCTTGATCAAATTTATCAGCTACCACTGGAAGGAAGCTCTGACTCCCTTATTGAAGGCTCCAACTCTCAGCACCCTTCGTGGACAATGTTTCATAATATTCCAAACTAGATCCACTTGTCTCAAAACATCAAACTTGTAGGCCACTTTTCATTGTATTTTCAAAGTGGACCCACACTCGACAATAAGCCCAATACCAAGTAACATCTGTGAAACCAAATACTAAATCAAATCATCCACTCAATGAACAAATCAAGATACCATACTGAATCAAAGAACCCTGAATCATTTCAAAATCACCATAATTAGATCATGCCAATGCACACCCACTCATCAATATACCAAGCCATACACTGTTCATCATCACAGAACAAAGTGCTGTCATTGCAAACCCTAATCAGACATGAATCAAAATGTATACACTACTGTTCTGAATAAAACCTGCATATATATGCACTTCCTTTGTACAACCCCTGCGTACAGATCTCAGATTACTGAATACTGAATCATGAATTACTGTAACATTGAATCAACCACTGAATCATACATAGATCATTGAACCGATCACAAATCACTGAACCAATCACAAATCACCACACTGTAGCATCATTACCAATCAATATTCCATTTCACTTTCAACCCAATTAATACTGTCAAACACAGATCACCAAGATAGAGACATCATTGACAGACAACAACAAACAAATGAGAACTCATCATATGTCTTCATCAAGCCGTACTGCAAACCTTAGAACATATATGCGATATCCATGAAATATATTGGTGTATGTACATGACTACCATACATAACACCCACATATATATACTGAATAAATTATCGCAGGATTTATACACAACCTTACTGAACCACATCCACATATATACACGGCTAACCAAAAGCAAACTTGCATACAGATCTTAAATCTTTCACTGCAAACATAACTTCACAGTCCGCAACCTTCATTGTCAAAACTATTGACTTTTGAATAATTCATTTAGATCACAACATTACTAAATCACAAATTCATCATTGTTAGCTACTTAGACATTCAGAACAAGTAAATCAATCAAGCATATATGTCAACATATCTTCAGATCTTTCAAATCTGAGTCTTCTCCTTACTCCTTGGTGCACACTTGTTCTAGATCAAATCATAGATGAACAACCTATTACTTGCACACCTAACACCTTGATCTCCATCTCCTTATATAGTTTTAGCATTAGCCAATACCTTAGGTAAATCCCTTGATAATGTCGTTAGTATTCTTTGGCGGGATCAAATAAACGTTTCTGCAACCATTACTAAGGGCCAATATGTTGAAGAAAGTGTAACTAGGTTCAATCTTCATAATGACATGATCTTTGTATTTGATGTAATAAAAGAGAATAAATTATTTTTGTAATCTTGCTACATGGGTTTCATGAGCAAGAAGTGTCTGTACTTAAAAAACTTCTTCTTGATGTCTTTAGGATTTATTTTATCTGTCAAAGATTCATGTCATGTACATAGAAACTCTTTATAGGTTCATGTAAATATGTACAAGTCTTCTAAGTTGTCTAACAACCCTCCAAGACCAAGATCTATGTCTCAAACAAGCCTTCTGAAGTCTGCAAGCAAAGCAATAAGGAAATACATCATGTCGGCTTCAATGAATAATTAAAATATATATTTAAATAACATGTCGGCTCAACTCAAGGTCACGTCGGCTTGGATATATGACACAACCACTGGGGTATCCGTAAAGAGGCAGGATTGAACTCGTATAGAGGAGCTACAGTCAAGGGTTGTAACCGCAGAAGCCGTAGTCATGAGGTAACCGCAGTGAGATGGAGCCGCAGGCATAGAAGAGGAGTTGCAGTAGATGGTAGCCATAGTGAAGAGCCGCAGTCATGAGGTGACCGCAGTGAGATGGAGCCGCAGGCATAGAAGAGGAGCTGCAATAGATGGTAGCCACAGTGAAGCGCCGCAATCACATGGAAGAGCCACAATCAAGAGATCAAAGGTATGTCTGCACCTCAGATGGGTTTAAGGGCAGACAAACTAGATCTTGACTGGCTAGAAAGAGCAACTCATGACTTGATCTCAACGAACGTAGCATTGTCATACGTTCTATGCTAAATATCTCGGCATACCTGAAGGAGAATATATATTTAATGATGCAGTGATCTCACATGTATAGATCTCGGATGGACGAAGAGGACTGTGCATCTATTGTAGTCTCGACTTCATGTTTGATCTCGGCATACTGATATATATGTATATCACATCCTCGGTGAACCTGTTCCATGACAAAGGATGTATGTATGTGATGGAAAGAACCTAAAATTCTGACTGTGCTCATATGGCCTCAGTGTCACTGTCTCAAAACTTTTGTTCTAACATATACTTTTTGTTGTTCACAATCAACCCTCATGATGATATCTCTAGCTAAGGTTCAGTGATAATTCAAGTATGGTATAACAACAATAATGCCCTCGGTACATTGATCAAGGGAGATCACAGTGAAGATCTCAATGGAGACAAGAGGTCTCTGAAATATAGAGGCTATGATGAAGATCTCAGTGATACAACAGAGATGACTTCAACAGTGCAACAATCTTGATGATCTTAGCTAGAAAGAGGATAAGATGTCTTGGTCTTGGAGAGGCTAGCTATGTCAAGGGTCATGGTCTTGGTATTCGTCAATGGAATCTCTATAAGAAGAATTTACGCGTGGGTTTTCCTCTCCAAGAGGGAGAGTTTTTGGCCCTAGCAAAAAGCCAAAACATTTGTGTTCTTTTCTCTTTTGTTTTGATAACAGTTTGATGAAGTTAACATATACATGCTAATAATGAAATAATCATCAAGTTAAGAAATTTGTTTAAATACTTCACGAATTGTTATCATGTATCGAAGAATCATTATCATTATGCATGCCCTAGATTCTTCAACACAATACCATGGTAATGACCCCTAGTATCCAAATTACCATGGTTCAGATTCTACACACGACTTTCACTTACAATACTTGCGTATGCACGTGACCCTTCTTCATAGGACTGGCATATACATTCTCAAACTTTACTTTTGTCATCCATTTGTCACTGTACTGTCATTTTGTTGAAGAAAGTGTAATACCATGGTAATGACCCCTAGTATCCAAATTACCATGGTTTAGATTCTGTACATGACTTTCACTTGCAATACCTGCGTATGCACGTGACCCTTCTTCTTAGGACCGGCATATACATTCTCAAACTTTACCTTTGTCATCCATCTGTCTCTATTGTCATTTTGTTGAAGAAAGTGTAACTAGGTTCGGTCTTCATAAATGTAATTCTGATCTTTGTATTTATAAAAGAAAAGAATTATTATTTCTGTTATTTATATCAATGGGTTTCTTGTTCATTGCATAGGTCTAACACATGTCAAAGTGTTATAGGGAAGTCAAAGAGTCAAAAGAAATGGTGAAGACCCTTAAGGGCATGTTACACCATGTATATTTATGTATGAGAGTCCAAGAAATACCTCCAAACCTAGTCACCATGCAATGACAACACAAAAGGAAGCAATTCGAAGCATGGAAATCAAGTCGGCCTCAAGTCGGCCTAAAGAAGGAGCATACCTCTATATATAAGGGTCATTCCACCCCTCAAAAGTAACGCAATTCACCTCTAAAATCAGCGAAGGAAAAGGACAAGTATAGGGCGCGAAAAAGGACGAAGAAGGAGCCTCTAGTGCAACGAAGAAGGAAGGAAGAAAACTGAAGTTAATTGGGCTGTCTTAGGGCCTATTACAATCACACATACGAAGAAAAGGAGGCTCTCTCTGCTGTCATAATAACCCTCCTATTACAGTCATTAAAGTTCGTTGGTTGGGCTAAGAAAGGAGTGCCTATTAGGCCTCTCACTCAAGCAAAGAAGAAGACCACACAAGCGAGGGAAGGAGAGCAATCTAGCCTTTAGTTTCTTGAAGGAATCCCCTCACACGTATGAAGAAATAGGGCCACACTGCTGTTATATTAGACATGCAACTATATCTCAAGGAAGAGCTTGATTGTAAGAGGGATAAGGTACTCTTCATAAGGGAAGGAGTCTACTAAGGAACAAAGAAAAATATCTCTTCTAGTGCAAGCATAACTAGGGCTGCTATCAGTCTCCGGAAAAAGAACAAAGTGCCAGAAGAAGGAGGACGAAGTGCTGGAAGAAGAAGGACAAAGGCTTGACTTGTGCTTGGAGTATCTTCTTGTCAAGGGTCTAGGATTTGGCATTTATCAATAGAATCTTCAATAAGAGAAATGCCAAGAAGGGTTTTCCTCTCTAAGAGAGAGAGGTTTTGCCCTGGCTGAGAGCAACATCTTGTGTTCTCGTCTCTTGTATTTTGGTAATTGTTTGATGAAGTAAGAGAACATACACTAATAATAATAAGAAGAAGATTGTGTTAGCAAGAAAAGTAAGAGTACTTCACAAATTGTTATCATTGCTAGAAGAATCTCATTATAACTCAGGTGCCCTAGATTCTTCAACACATTTCTTTGCCCATAACATCTGTGCCATCTATACCAATATGCATTAGTTCCACAATCATCAATGTTGACATCAAGTACATCTTTACGAAGTAGGTTTCCATCAAGGACAACACATTAGCCATAATGCCAACAATCTCCCCCTTTAGACTTGATGGCAACCACTTTGGTGTTTGGACACCATCTGCAAATACTTGTAAACACGCTTGCAAATACCAAGAATTCTCTCCAAGTACCTTTATCCAAACACCAAGCTTCTCTCCCCCTTTGAGATCAAGGGCAAAGGGATGAACCAGGCTGAATGAAGTCCTTCCATTGTAGAGCTGATTGCTATAGGTCTAATGGAATCTGCATATTGACCATGCTCCCCTTGAGCATATGCTAGACCTTATAAAGATATACAAGAAAAGTACAAGGCTTTATGACTCAATAAAATATGACCTTTCCTATGACCAATGACTTTATGCTCTCATGATTACATCAACCACCCAACATAGTGGGTTTACATATTGGACCCAAATTTTACATCACGACTTGATCCCAATATAGCCCATACATGATTGAATTATACAATGATTATAACATGGATCTTTTCATGACCTTTAGATCAAGAGACATATATGACGCTTATAACCAAAAACAGGAACCTCAACAATGAGGTAGCAATACCACAATAGTCATCAGTAACCACCATGCACCATATAAGAATCTGTAACATAATCATTTGATAGCAGCAACACAAATGTCATAATGACAACAGTATGAATGTCCTCATCATCAAGTAATAAAGTAAGATATGACAATGTAGCATCAATCTCTCCAACATCGTCAACATGTGACCAAATGTGCAGTACTTCAAAGCATCATCAAACTGTAGCAAAAGCATAAGATGGTACAATAAAGTTTTGGCAGCTACTCATCCCCTTGACCTCATGTCATCAAGGTTAGCACACTCTCTCCATATATAGGAAGAGCTACAATCCTTAAGTAGCAATATCAAACACCATAGGCAGCATGAACATGCATCAATAACATATGTGCAAACAGAGAGAATCTTTAGTCATCACAAATATGATCAACAACATTATTAACCAACATCTTTAGTGATCATAACATACATATTTGCAGGCTTTAACAACCACAAGAATATGCAACTCAAGCAACATATAGGCATCATCCATAACTTCACTACATGCAATCTATGCATCATTGGTAACTCATGACAACAACATATGTATCTTCAGAGGCAACAACAGTAACAACCATACATCAACGATGATATGTACTCATCATAAACCCATCATGCAACAAAACCATAATGCCAACGATGAACTATTAGAAACATAGTAGATGCTTCCCCTGAACTTGTCCTGTCTTTTCCTGTTCACTGTTACTTCATCAGATGCAATGTCAATACCATAAATATCTTCAAAAGAATATCAAACCAAAATAGGGAATCATCATTTAGATACATATGCATGGCTCCCCCTGAGATCATACACCATCGATCCTGTGGACCAGATAATCATCACCTACTCTTCATGAGGTTATGTACCTCACATTCACTTCTGTAGTGATTGTTAAAAGAATGCATTAAGCAAAATAGACTGTAGTGAGGACCATCTTCTTTTACTCTGAATCTGAAGAAGAGGAACTATATTTCTTATTTCTGCCTGAATCCTTTTTTACTAGCACATATACTTTGTCTGGATTTCTGTATCCTCTTTCTATAACCTTTCCAATTTCTTCTTCTATAGCCTTGCATTTAGTTGATGTAAACACAATTATATGTCCTTTATCAACTATTTGACCTACAATTAGAATATTCTGCTTTAGCCCTTGAATTAATAATGCGTCAACTACTTTTGTATACTTATCAACATTGGCTCTACCTTTTCCTAGAACTTTTGCAGAGCACTATTTCCAAGAATAAATTTACCATCTTTGTTTTTCTTGAGATATCTCTAGTCATGTGATGAGAGCATCTGCTCTCTATGTACCATTCATCTTCATCTTCAAATGAGCAAAGAGCAAGGCCACACCTTATTTGTTCTTCTTCCTTTTGCTTAACATGAGAAATGCTGGTGGATCCATCATAACTTTACCATCTTTGTTTTTTTGAGAGATTCAAACTTGTTCTTATCTCTAGTCATGTGATGAGAGCATCCACTATCTATGTACCATTCATCTTCATCTTCAAATGAGCAAAGAGCAAGGCCACACCTTATTTGTTCTTCTTCCTTTTGCTTAACATGTGAAGTGCTAGTGGATCCATCTTTCTTAAGTCTTTTGGTAACAATATTCTTATTTGGTTGTTTGCCATGTTGTTTGTGGAGATCCATTGACTTGTTCCTGCATTCTTTTGCTACATGTCCAAACTTGTTACAAGTATAACATTTTACATAACTAGAAAATGGAGCAGAGGAATCATAATTTTTCTGTCTCCTATTGTAATTAATAGTTTTGTGACCAAATATATTGCAAGCAACCTTACATGTCCCAACCTTGATGAGTGATGAAATGACTCATCTTAAAGGGTAATAAAACCGCCACATCATAAAAAATAATCTCTAACCCTTGAGCTATATGCAGTAATACAAGGAATAATCAAGAAGAAGTAAAAAGTGCACAAGAGGGGTGGAAAAATCAAGCCAAGTTTATAACTCATGCATCCACGAATGTTCCCTCACATCCATACACTCAGGTTGTGGACACCCCCATCAGCTGGTCCCTTTGACCATGGCACTTGACCACGAAGCCTTTTTCTCTCCTCTACCACATTATCATACATTAACACTTATCAATTGGAGGATGGACCAAGGAACTGTCACTTCCCCTTCAGGTCTGGAAATGCCTAATAGGGTTGACCATAACCACCTACCAAGGGAGAAAACACCTTTGCGATGACTTGGTCCTGATTTGGGAAGGTGATCTTCGTTTGAAGTATTAATATGCCCTTAACATTCAACTTTGATTCACTTAGATGCATTATTTATCTTAGTCTCTAATGGATGGTTTCTTTCACTAGAATTAATGTTGTTTTTGTCAGATGGTTCACAACAGAACAAGCATTGGACCGTCACTCCACAGGTACCCAAGCCTTTCAGAGAAGTACGTGGCTTTAGCAGATGTAGCATTGAGAGACTGGAGCCTCGTGACAACACTTGCAAATGACACATGTCCCAAAGTACCTCCAGGATCTAGGACATTAGTCAACTATGACCTTGCTTTGAGGATTCTTCATGATGACACTAGTGGACCCAGTATGCACCCAAGTTGGCTTTGACACAACCTGATGGGCAAGAGTTGATTTAGAGTCCAAATGAGGATGGTCTCCCATTGAGAGACTAGGGAGGGCTTGTTACACCAGAGGAAGCCCTAATGCTGGAGAGAAAGTGGCCTTATTTGATAGTTGGAGAACAATGGAGACCACTTGATGGCACCCGAGCTACACTTGGGACCCCAAAGGAGGATTTGAGGACTCTTCTTGATACCAACATTTCCACACATTTTGGCACCTCAACACTCCTTGGCATGGCATTTGGAGCCTTAATTAGGCATGATGTCATCATTTAGAGAGGCTGTGACTCACGTGTGGGCTAAATTGGTTTATTTTGCCATTAGCTAATGGGTTGGCTTGTAACCCAAGTTCATTTAATTTCAAACTTGTTTTTGGGGGCTTCATTAAGCTAAATTAAGAGAGCTAAACCTCATATAAATAGAGGTTAGTTTCAATTCATTTGGATTATCACTTGTGGATCATTTTCAACCCTCTTAGAGCTTTCGACTTAGATGAAATTCACTGTGTATCTTGTGGAGATGTGATCTATTGAGGATTTTGGCTTATGGAGCTATTCTTTGGTATTGGAGATGTCATTTTGGAGCAATAAACAACTAATTCATGCACTCTATCTTGTTAGTTTTCCTTATATTTGATAAATCTTTATATTTTGTGGCTATTGCAAGGAATGGTTAATTGTCTAGGGTTTTTATGTGCTAGTTATTATTGAAAATTATTCTATGGAATCTTAGCAATAATATTGTATGCATTACCCACTATAGAATTTGTGTGATAATTCCATGAGTGAATCTTTCAACTAGCTTTCCTCATTGACTTGCTCCCTCACAAAATGGTAGCTAGGGTTTCAAACCCATGGTTTCACATTCCCTTACTCCTTGTTAGGGTTTAGTGTTTTTCTCCTAAGTTAGGGATCCCATAGACTCCATCACCCAAGGTCAAGGCATTGGTCTTGTCCACATTGTTGATCACATAAAAAACCCATTAAACTTCACTTTTCTACCCCAAACCTAAATTTCGACCTCTTGAGGAAAGCCACTAGCTAGGGTTAGGGCATCAATTTCAACTAGGACTGCTCACATTGCCTAGTGGAGGGATTCAACACTTAGTTTTGAGGTATTTGCCTCAAAATCATCCTTTTCCCGTGGTTAATTTATCCATTCTAGGGATGATGTCCTTTGCCCTAAGTAAATTATGCCTTAGCAAAACCCTAGTTTTGCCATAGGCTTCAACATGGGGCTTGTTGAAGGCTTTTCATGCCTAAAATTGATAATACTTGTCTATTCCAAGCCTGTTTTTGGTCTTGTGATCCTAGATAAGGTCGTTGGCCTTGCTTATTCTTGAATCCTAGGTCACTTTGTGCCATATTTAGGCCTCTTGGAGAATGCACATTACCCATATTGTGCTAGTTGAGCTTTCTTCCTAAGAAGAGTATTTCTCCTTAGCCTATTTTGTCACCTTTACCCTTTGGACTAGATATATCCCTTAGGCGACCTAACATAGGGAAGCCTCCCTTGGGGTGCAAATCCACTAAATAATAGGAGGTAGTGATTGTGGTGGCAGTGGGCCACACCTCATTATGCTTGTCTTGTGAGCTCCCCTCATAAGACCAACTAGATTTTGAGGCAACATCTTCTGGCACCATTGTCAGGGAGGATTTGAGTAATATGAAGTTTAATGCTTCATTTCTTTTATTGAGCTTATCCCATAGACAAGGATAAATCTGCTCATCTAGCGACTCCATTGGAAGAACGAAGCCCTAGTTCTTTATTGAGCTTAAAAGTTTCAATGCTTGTAGAGTGAAGCAAGCATCTTTTAAGGCATTTTGAATTCACCTTGACGACTCCCCATATGATTTTTATGCAAGACTCAAGGCAATGGCGCCTTGGGATCTACATGAGATTTGCTTTGGATGTCAAGGATATTCCTAGATATCGAAATTGGTGGGATACAAATTATATGAAAACTGTTCCAAAATTCGATGTTGACCATGGACCATGATGCAAATTTATCAAGTATACTTAAGAGATCAACATGGCTCATGAGGATTCTCTCGTGACTTTTTTCATTAATTCCTTTGGGGTTGATCAAAGAGAGTGGTTTAAATTTTCTTGTAGACCAAAAAGCATCCCTTCCATTAAGATATTCATTGAAAAATTTCTTGAGTATTGGGGGCTAATGTGTCATTTTGAACTTGTTCTTCAAAATTTGGCCGTAGCCCTCCAAGAGGGAGGCCTCCTCAATCATATTAAGGAATTTGAAAAAAAAGACCATGATCTGAGTAGTGATTTTTCTTGTGATCAAGAAGAATACCATGAGCATAAGGAAGAGTCCCTTTTGGATCATCAAGATGAAAACAATGAAAGTAACCTTGAAGATAACCTAGGAAATTAGCATGGTGAGGAGCCCACTAAAGATGATACCTTGGCAAGTGGAGTTGAGGCAGACTCCACCCTTTTCATGGATGTTAAGTTTGATGATTCACTTTCCGAAGATTTTGAAAAGGGTGAACCCATGAATTTCCTAGAGATTGACATTTGTGATTTCTTGCGTATTGAAGAAGGGAAGTGGGATAATGAGTGGCCATCATTTTGACAAGGAACCGATTTATGATACTGATGATGATGTTAATAATGACCTTGTCCTCCCTTGCATTTCATGTAATTAGGAAGATATGATTGTTGATGTATTTGAGCCTTACATAGATCTTTCTTTGATCGTCCCTTAGTCATATTTAGGTCGCATGAGTTTTGAACATGAAGAGCCACCTTTGGATGACCCTTTTGAATTTGATTGTTGTGACAAGCAGCTTGGTTGTCGAGATCTTGTACTCCAACTGCCTTCCTCACCAATATACTCCCAACATGTCCCTAAGGACACCAATGAGAGTCGTATGCTTGAGATAGCTATTGGGCAAAAGTCCATGAAATTGATCACCGATTGCTCCACAATGCACATTCAGGTTGCAGGAAAGGATTCGCTGTTGAGACATTTGTCATTAATGTCAAAGCAGAGGATTCATGGCAAAGCAAGGGCTAGCTGGTCACAAACTCCTTCACTAATTCTGCCAAGAAAGAATGAAGCAATTAAGAACAACACCTAAGGCACCAACTATGAATGTTGAGGAGAAATATAGTTTTTGGAGTATGAAATCCATTCATTGACGGTGGTGTTTTAAAAACACACTATTCTTGGACTTCTAGGTGTTGTTTGTTGAAAATTGGGTAGCTTTCGTATGAATTTTCGCAAAGGGAAACCCTAATGCCCCAAAGGAAGCCCATCTGCCAAAGAGAAATATTAATTGTATAATATCATGGGCAAGAAATTATTAAAGTTTTTGGAGCATATATTTAAATTTTATTATTATTTTAAGCAGAAATTCAAATACATGCTATTCCCTCCAAAATTCAAAGTCAGCCTTAAACAAAGGCACCCGATTGATTTGTATAAATATGGCTCATTTGGATTATTGAAAGCATGGTCATTCTTGACAAACAATGTCCATATTTGTGGCACACAGTTAGATGAAGCATCACTCTTGCTATGGCTTGTATAACATATGGCAGAGGCATCGTTTACCCTTACGATTTGTATTACATTTCTGAGGCTCGCTCTTCTCCATTGTCTCATTGTTTAAGGCTCGCTCTTTGTATTTGGTCGATCTCTCTCACATCACAAGTGAGTATTGGTTCGTTCTCTACGGTGAAGTATTGGCTCGATCTTTGTCTCGCAATACATGAAGTATGGTTTGCTCTATGCCTCACATTTCTGGGCATCACATCACATTCTGGACGCATTCTTTCCATGATTCAAATCTTATCCATGTAGCTTTCATTGTCTCGATGGTTCGATCTATATCTTAGTATCCAGCATATGCATCGTATGGCACTCTTTGCAGATTGGCTTGTATTCTTTGTAATGCTCTATGGCAGACAAACTTTGATTTGTATAGCACTATGGCAGACAAACTCTGATTTGTATAGCTCTATGGCAGACAAACTTTGATTTGTATAGCTCAATATTGTGGCTCTTATGGCAGACAAACTTTGATTTGTATAGCTCCATATTGTGGCTCTTATGGCACACAAACATTGATTTGTATAGCTCCATATTGTGGCTCTTATGGTAGACAAACTCTAATTTGAATAACTCCATGGCAGACAAACTGTGAATTGTATAGCTCCATAATATGGTTCGCTTGGAAGACAAACTATGGCAGATAATATATGATTCATATAGCTTCATACATTGGCTTGCATAACGAACACACAATGGCATTGAATGTCAAATACTTTTGATGTATGACATCGCTCCTTACAAATTGTGGTTCGATCTCTTAGTTGGTATGTGTCACATTATTTACAGTGATTAGTATGGCTTACATTACTTTCTGTGAGATACCTTTGACCATAGTTTATGATAGATGTGATACCAATATAGACGGCACAAGCTATATATATATATATATATATATACAACCGTGCCCTTGACTTGAAGCCATAACTGTAAACAGTTGACTATAGCAGTGAAAGTATTGCATGTATAGTGGTGTGTAATATCTACAGTGATGTAAGACATGATAATGATGTTTGGCATTATGATGGAAAGTGATATCTTCAGTACGGGAGTATGCTCTATGTGGCTGTCCCTTTAAATTTTAAGGCAGTGCTTGTATGGCAATGAACCTTGATATGACAGCGATTTATCTGACATGAATGTACAACAGTGACCATGGTGACTGTAATGACAGTGACTCTGATGTACATGTACCCTTGTCTATGGCAACATATGTTAGTTGTGATAGCATATATGCCAGTACAGAAAGACTATCCATAACCGTGATGTATATGTTAGTGCTCTCATCTTATTCTTGACAGATACAGATGTCAGAGATGTGTTAGCAGCTCTCTTGGACTTATTTGCTTATGGAGGTTAGAACGTTCACTTCACAAACAAAGTTGTGAACTGACTTGGCTTGGCCTTCGAGAGGCTTGATGTAATGGTGCCTCTCACTATGGATGTACTTTGTATCTCAACTGAACAACTGATGAATATCTAATAGAAGAAGAAGAATTGAATTCCAGGTTTTCCCTCTTGTGGGGGTTTTCCCTGGTCTCCAACCAAATCTGGTGTCTCTATTGTGCATGCTTTTCTTTTGTTGATCTTTTATGTTCTGCTTTTTATTGTCCTCTCTACATAATTGCTAATGTTGATAATGATGTGATGGGGTGAATGTAATAAATAAATATTGAAATTGTTTAAATGCAATTATCTACAACATAGAACAATGTATCTCTAAGAAAAATTAACATGGTATTAGAGCTGGGCTGAAGAAAAGTCATTGAGATCACCCCGGTGGAGACACTTATGTTGGAGTACGTGGATCAAGTAAAGTAAAAGAGATGAAGATGGCAAAGACCTAATAGAATGCTAGGGCTTAAAGGAAACCGCAGGAAACCCTTTGTTTTGCAAATAGAAGCTAGGGTTTGGGAGAAACCCTAGGAGTGGCCTTGATATAAAAAGGGGCTTGATATGTTATGATTCATTAAAATCCATTCAATTATTTAGGTACCTGACATTTTCAGTAAAACCCTAGTATAGCATTATCGGTGAGAAGCCCATAATAGATTTAAAGAAACCCTACGAGAAGGGTATGGCGCAGATTCAATGGTCATCATATACATTGATGGTTGGACTTGGCTGCCGATGAAAGAAGATAAAGGATAGAAGTGGTGTTCATGAGGATGCATCTCTTCTGAAGACAATATTGACATATGATCGATGGACCATGATCCCTCTTGGCTAAGAGGGAGACAATATCAAGAGGGAGTTGTGAGCATCCTCCGATCTACATTAAAGATAAGTACTGTCAAGACTCATGCCATTTCTTTGTGAATTTATTCTTTTCGATTATTAGTGATTCCTCCTGCTTGAGTATTTTATTTCTTTCACTAACCTCTTGGACGAGGATGTGATCCATTGTGAAATTCATCAAAATGTAGAGTAGTGCAGGAAGGGTTAGCTCCTTCTTGAGGGAGCTGGCACATGACAATGAAGGAGCCACTCTTACAACTAGAAAAGAAAGACAGTCCTGCCTCATCACCAGGTACACTTTCATTATAATTATTTACTTGGCTATTATTGCTCTTTCTCTTATTCTGTGGTCGCTATTACATCTGATGAATGTGAGGATGAAGCCCTCTATATCAAAGATTGAGAATGATGTAGAGCCATCCCATGACTTATGAAACAGACAAGAGCTCAAGACCTCACAGAAAATATTGTAGTATCATTGGTTGATTGAAGAAGCTTCCTATTAGAGGGAGTAGATTGAGGACGACAATACGATATGATGCTAAGAGCGATATGTCTTCCATGAAAGGACTTTTCTTGATATCTAAGATGTAGCAGCCTCTGATGCTTTCGCGATATGGTTCTAACTATGATAAGAAAAATGCTCTCAAAGAAAGAAGGCTATCCTTGAACCTGTTGCCTGATGCCTCATATATATGTGAAGTGAGCTTCCTCTTAATGTACTTGCAAAACTTTGAGGTGCATGAGTAAAGGACTCATGATTGTGTTAGTTTTTGGTAGCATCAGAAGTGCTCTAGCCTTGAAAATTGGTGGAGAGGCCAAGGCACATGAGTTCTAAAGAACTCAGAAACCGTTTAGTGAAATTCCATCCGGATTGTATTTTGGAGGGTTAAAATAACAATTATGGAGACCAACCATAGCTACAAAAATTCAGCAACCTCATCCAGGTGGAGGCTGAATTCACAAGGCACACAATTAAGTATTTCAAAGGCATTGCAATAGACCTCAAAAAGCTAAAATTTATGCGAAAATGCAGTGCACCATTTAGAAATTAATATAAATGAGCTGGGAAGCTTCCTTAGTTTGGCTAGTTCTACTCGAGACTTGTCGCCAGCTTTTTCAAGAGAGAAACTCTGTTGCTCAAGTTGTTCGAATAATAATGAGGCTTATGTGCAATGCTATCAGAACTGGTCAAACCAAATTGGCACTAACCAGTTCGGTTTGCGTAAGTGCTGTGGTTTTGTTTTGCCTTCAACTGGTCCTGAAACAGTCAGAACTAGGATGTGCAACATAAAACTGGTCAGTTTGCCAGTTTTGTACTGATGCATCCCTATAGCCACTATAACTACTCTAAAGCCGAATTTTCATCTATTCAGTGATACCTCCTATCATGGTTGGACTTTGCTTGGATGGCTTGTCGCAGTTTTCACTGCCACAGGGTACAAATGTTGGTGTTGGACCTTCAGGGGCATCAAGTCAATATGTTTAGCATACCCATGCAGAGAATGTAGAGAATCTCATCTCAGATGATTATGTAGTTTGATTTTGTTGTAGACTTTTGTACGATTGTTTATGGACTCTAGAGGCCATTTGGAGCCTCAATGTTTATGATTGTGGTTCAGATGTATCACATTTGGTGTCATTTTTCCATATTCACCCTTATTTGATGCTATAGACAAGAGAAAAAATTACACATTTCGTGTTTAATGGTTTGGATTTATATTAAATGCACACATTTTTAATCAAACTTTGAATATTCTATATAAAATTTCATCTACCATTTTTTTCTGGTCCCGGTTCCAGTTCTCATAACATTGCTTATGTGGACTGAGGCATCAAATAAGTTTTGATTTCTTGAAAAAATAGTTTGATGTCTGGTAATAGGTATTGACTCTTTGTAACCCATCTAAACCTTTTTTATCCATACAATGGTATTGTGGCTATTAAGACAGTTTTTCAGAAAATAATAAAGTGATTACCGAAGATGGTAGGAAGATCAGTGAAATCATGGAAAGGTATCCCATTTTTAATTTGGCCTTATAAAAACCTGGAAACTTTAATTGGAGGCTAATGATGTTGCAGTGGTTAATGATCATAAACCTTTGCTTTAATTTCCCCCAAAATGAACTAGCTTTTAATGGATATAAATGTGCTACAGCCTTTGATGAATGTAGCCCCAAATGACTTATGAAGCAATGTAGGCACAGATCCTTTATTATGGTTGATGATGCACTATAATACATCATTTCTAACACAAGTTCTTTAAAAAACATAATCTCTCAATAGATTACGGAACTCTAATGTGAACATTGCATCAATTTTTGCATGGCCTGACAATGGGATAATTTGACCATGTATTTATTGGCTTGCAAACTGTTTTGCTAGATGACTGCTGAGAACTCTTCAATTATTGTTAATTTGTTGACTTCTGCAGTTAAGAACTCAAGTGATCCAGGGAACTCAAATTCTGAGGAAAGGGCATTGGACAATGATGGAAAAGACATAGGAGATGAACTACAACCAACATCAGAGATAGAAACAGAAGACACCACAAAACATGACACCCAAGAAAAGCTGGTTGGAGACTTCAATATAGAGGCAACCATAACTGAAGATGATGTTCAAAGAGCAGGTGGTTTTGGAGCAACTGATGACATACGTAGTTTTCTTCCAGTTGCACTCGATTCTACTGACTTTGAGGCTTCACTACGAAGTGCACGGGACTATGAAGAACCACAGGGTGAAGTATCTAGACCAGGGCTTGGGTGGTCTGAAAATAAGTGATACAGATCATACAAATGAATTAGAGTCTTGTTGACTTCATTCATCTTGGGTTTCAGGCACATTATATGTCTTCCTCTTTCGAGATGGTTATGATAAACAAAAGGAATGTCATTGCCAGCTTTGGTTGGAAAGTTTTGTGATTTGTGCTCCCTTAATGCATGTATGTACTTCTCTAAGTGTAATATTTAACTGTTAGGATTTTGTTGTCACAGGGAATTACAGACGGATTTGTCTTTATCTGTAAATTGGTTTGAATGAATTGCCACCATTTATTTTTAGTGTTTTGTAATGTGATTGCAAGTACTAATCACAATCTGTTATGTTGTTCTTGCATAGTGTTACAATTGGGTAGTGATTTTGGTCCTATATAGGTGTTGACCTCTGAGGCCATGGTGAGAAATGGAAGCATGATATGCATGCAGCTTTGTTTGATCTGGATTGGGTGGTCTGAAAATAAGTCGTACAAATGAATGAGTCTTTGTTATCTTCATCAGTCATCTCTGGTCTTGGACACAATGTCTTATTACCTCAAGATGGTTATGATAAACGAAAGAATGCAATTGCTAACTTTTCTTGATGTGTTTTGTGAGATGTGCTCCCTTCAATTCATGTATGTACTTCTCCAGGTGTGATATTTAAATGTCAAGATTTTTGTTGACACGGGGAGTTACAGATAGATGTATTTGTTTGTAAATTGGTTGAAATGACTTGATACCATTTGGGTTAAGTGTTTTGTGATGTGATTGCAAGTATTAAACACGTGTAAATCTGTTGTTATGATGTTCTTGTATAGCATTACAAATGGGTAGAAATTTTCATCCTATATAGGTTTGGACTGTCCAAGCCGTGGGGAGAAATGGGTGCTTAATAAGCATCGATCTATGTTTAATTGTGCTTGGGTGGTCTGAAAATAATTGATACAGATTGATCATACAAATGGATTAGAGGCTTTGTTAACTTAATCAGTAAGCTTCGGTCGGAAGGAATATAATACGTCTTCTCTCAAGACGGTTATGATAAACAAACGATTGTCATTGCTACCTTTGCTTGCAAACTTTTGTGATCTGTGGCTCCCTTCAATGCATATATGACTTTTCTAAGTGTAATTTTTCATTTTTGTCTCTAGGAAATTAGGAATCATAGGTAAATTGGCCTTTGTCTATAATTCAGCTTAAACAATTTTCCACCATTTGTTTTTAGTGTTCTGTGATGTGATTGCAAGTACTAAACACATGAGGTGTAAATTGATCATGCTGTTCTTGCATAATGTTACAACTGGGCAGAGATTTTGATCCTATATAGGTGTGGATCTACCAAGTCGTGGTGAGAGGTGAGTGCTTTAATATTATAGGGGTGGATCTCCCAAGTCATGGTGAGAAGTGGGTGCTTAACATTAATGGAGCTATGTTTGATTGGGTTCTTCAAATATTGGTTGATGATATATGGAATTTTGAAAATGTTGTAACTAGACGTATAGGTTTATAAAAATGAAGCTCCAACTAAATTAAATGTTAAGTAACTAGACGTATAGGTTTATAAAAATGAAGCTCCAACTAAATTAAATGGTAAATGTATGTAGGTAATGTTGCCATGTTATGATTATATATGATAGAATTAGTCCATGCTACTCTATATCAAATTCTTGATGCGTTAATGTTGCTAACCATGGTTACTAGCAATTGATTATCTAGTAAATTATCCTGTTGGAAATTAATTTATTGTAGATCTACTGAATAAAAAAAATACTAGAATTTTTAACAGGTAAATAAATAAAAATAACAGAAGCAATAGAGCCAATCACACACACATATACACATAGGTTTCCGCCCTTCTAATTTGTTTTTTTCATTAAATAATATTTTCAGCATACAAGGGCCTTCCCTAACTAGGACATGCACACATAAGTTTCTGCCCTTCTAATTTGTTTTTTCATTAAATAATATTTTCAACGTACAAATATATTTTAGATTCACTAAATAGATGCACTACAAGAAATTTTAACAAGTAAATAAATAATGAAATAACAGAAGTAATAGAGCCAATCTCACACAATGTACACATAAGTTTCTGCCTTTCTAATCTATTTTTCATTAAATAATATTCAGCATAAAAGGGCTTTCCCTAACTAGGAAATTAAATGTTCATTGAGGAAGATTACAAACAATGAAAATTGATTTTTTTTTAGCTAATAAAACCCTCAAAACCTATATTTCGATCTTACTTGCTAATGGATCCTTTTCCCTTGTTTCCCTTTGCTCTCTTCCTCTAAAGATGAATGTCTTTCTCCACCCAATCACTAAGATCTCACCATCTCACTGTCTTGTGCTAACATAATGCCTCTTTTCCCTTCACACCTAGCATTGCTTTTGTAAGTTTTAGTTATTGATTGAATTGACAACCCTAATCTCCGAAGTTATTGATGATTGAGATTAGATCTCAACTCACTAGAGATCAATGGTTGAGATTCATTTAATTCACTAATGCAAATAACATTTTCATTTCATTAGATTAACTCATTTTTCTCTTAGAATAAATAACTACTTTTCTTATGGAACTATCTATTTGATGCTGCTATCATCAACACTCCCTCTTAGCGAGGAAGGTATTTCTCGAAGAGCCATTTGAAACTAGCTTCCCCTTTGATCCTTGCACAATGCTCCATGTTTCGTCTCTTACCATGGCTTTCCTCCAATACTCCTAGTATGCTGTCTTCAATTACACTCTCATTAATGGATATTGTTCAATTTTTTTTCTTTTTTTCTTTGTCAGATGCTTGCTCTCCATGACTGTACTTCGAGGAGCCTCAACATGCACCAAAGCATGCTTGAATATCTCCTCAAACCACTTGGGTCTCATGGAAAAATCTTAAGGAGCTATTGATTACTCCTTGCCTAAACTGGAAGTATTTGAATGATGTTCTCCCTTCCGAGCCTCTTGCTCCTCATCCTTTGTCAATGTTGGTGGCAACTCATGAAATTTCCTAGATGCCGGGTTCTTCTCAAACTTAATATCTCTATTCATAACCGTCTTTTATTGTGTTGGTATGAGAATTTGTAAGCTTTTGAGGTCTCACTGTATCCAACAAATATCCCCTTCTCTCTTGAAGGCTCTAGCTGCTTCCTCTTCCCCACAGACACATGGATGTATGGTATATCTAGCTCCACCTTAGTATGCCTACTTTTGAGTCTTGTCCCCTAATATCTTGTTGGGACCCTTGTTCTGCACATACACTACAGTGTTACATGCCTCTTACTCAAAGAAACATAGGCATATCTTGGTCATGTATTATTGCCTTGACAAAACTATTGATGGTTCAATTTTCTCTCCACAACCACATGTCACTCAGGGTTGTATGAGACTACCATTTCCCTCTTGATCCTTGCCTCCATGCAAAAATGTTTGAAGTCATTAAGAGTGTACTCACCCTTGTTTTTTTGACCTCAAGAACTTGATCACATTTTCTATCTAGTTACCCACTTGGACCTTGAATTCTAGGAATCGACTAAAGCCCTCATCTCTTGCCTTTATGAATAATATCTAGGTTTCCATGAAACAATAAATGAACATGACAAAATATAGTCCTCCGCCACTGACATTGGTCCACACACATCTGAGTGAATGAGATCCAATATCCCCTTGCACTACTATTGCTATTTGAAAAAGTAGCCTTGAAATTCTTGCCAAGTTCACACCCTTTGCACATGCCTTGCTTTTCAACATTGAACTTTAGGAGACTAATGAAAATCTCCCTTAATATTGGAAACACCTTGTGTTGATTTCTGGTAGCATCGAATGTGCTCTTAGCATCAAAATTTGCAAGGAGGCTAGGACACATGAATTCCACAATACCCATAAATCATTTTGGGAAATTCCACCTAGAGACAATTTTATTAAAATAATTAATTATTTTTAATGGGTGCCTAAGCCTAAACTTAGGAAATTAAAATAATTAATGGGTGTTAATCTAAACTGTGGGTGAAACTTCTAGAAGAAGACAAAGATCGAGTCCAAATGATTTGAGCTATTGATTAGGATCTAATCTGGGTTGTTGGTTCTCAATTGGAGGATTATAAGGACATTGATGGGCACTTGGAGAACACATCGAATAAAGTTTAGAAGATCGAATCTCTGAAGTAGAGCAACTGTCAGTTAGAAATTCTTTGTGAGCTTCTGCAGTGAGGGGCACAGATACTTTTGGTTGGATATTTCTCTTGATCCAAGAATACTTAGCAGAGGAGACACAGAGAAACACGGGAGAGGCAACACAGAGCCAGAAGAGGCTGATGCAGGGCCACCCAGAGGTAGCGTAGGCTGACGTAGAGGCAACACAAAGCCTTGAGGAGATTCAAAATTTGCTGGAGGGATCAATTTTTGTCGCTAGAAGCCGAGATGTGAGATCAGGAGAGCAGAAGTCATAATATCAAAGGCAAATCGATTAGTCGGGAGGAGTGATGCAGACCTTAGACAATGTGATGCTGTGCTGACGCAGTGACTACGCAGAGACAACACAAAGATAGCCAGGGGCTAGTCATTCAGTGGCTAGTTCAACCAGGGTCCCTTGTGATAGTGTGAGGTAATCTCACTTATCTTTCGATCTTACTCGCTAATGGATCCTTTTCCCTTGTTTCCCTTTGCTCTCTTCATCTAAAGATGAATCTCTTTCTTCACCCAATCACCAAGATCTCACCATCTCACTGTTTTGTGCTAACATGATGCCTCTTTTCCCTTCACACCTAGCATTGCTTTTATAAATTTTAGTTATTGATTGAATCGACAACCCTAATCTCCGAAGTTATTGATGATTGAGATTAGATCTCAACTCACTAGAGATCAATGGTCGAGATTCATTTAATTCACTAATGCAAATAACATTTGCATTTCATTAGATTAACTCATTTTTCTCTTAGAATAAATAATTACTTTTCCTAAGGTTAAAGGTTTTTGGACAAGTTCCACATGTCTAGACACACAAAGCTATATGGAACTATTTGTTTGATGCTGCTATCGTCAACACTCCCTCTTAGCGAGGAAGGTATTTCTCGAAGAGCCATTTGAAACTAGCTTTCCCTTCGAGCTTTGCACAATGCTCCATCTATCATCTTTCACCATGGATTTCCTCCAAAACTCCTAGTATGCTATGTCTTCAATTACACTACTCATTAATGGATATAGTTCAAAAACTTTTTCAGATGCATGCTCTCCATGACTATACTTCGAGGAGCCTCAACATGCACTCCTCAAACCACTTGGGTCTCATAGAAAAATCACAAGGAGCTATTGGTTCCTCCTTCCCTAAATTGGAAGTATTTGAATGTTGTTCTCCCTTTGGAGCCTCTTGCTCCTCATCCTCTATCAATGTTGGTGGAAACTCATGAAATTTCCTAGATGCCAAGTTCTCTCAAACTTAATATCTCTATTCATAACTGTCTTCTACTGCGTTGGTATGAGAATTTGTAAGCTTTTGAGGTCTCACTGTATCCAACAAATATCCCCTTCTCTCTTGAAGGCTCTAGCCTCTTCCTCTTCCCCACAGACACATGGATGTATGCTATCTCTAACTTCATCTTAGTATGCCTACTTTGAGTCTTGTCCCCTAATATCTTGTTGGGACCCTTGTTCTGCACATACACTACAATGTTACATGCCTCTTACTCAAAGAAACATAGGCATATCTTGGTCATGTATTATTGCCTTGAAAAAACTGTTGATGGTCCGATTATCTCCCCGCAACCACATGCCGCTGAGGGTTGTATGAGACTACCATTTCCCTCTTGATCCTTGCCTCCGTGCAAAAATGTTTGAAGTCATTAAGAGTGTACTCACCCTTGTTTTTTGACCTCAAGAACTTCATCATATTCTCTATCTAGTTACCTTGAACTCTAGGAACTGACTTAAGCCCTCATCTCTTGCCTTTATGAAGAATATCTAGGTTTTCATGGAAAAATAAATGAACATGACAAGATATAGTCCTCCACCACTGATATTTGTCCACACACATCTGAGTGAATGAGATCCAATATCCCCTTGCACTACTATTGCTACTTGAAAATGTAGCTTTGACATTATTGGCAAGTTCACACCCTTTGCACATGTCCTGCTTCTCAACATTAAACTCTAGGAGATTAATGACAATCTCCCTTAATATTGGAAACACCTTGTGTTGATTTCTGGTAGCATCGGATGTGCTCTAAGCATCAAAATTTGCAGGGAGGCTAGGACACATGCATTCCATAATACCCAAAAATTGTTTTGGGAAATTCCACCCAGAGACAGTTTTATTAAAATAATTAATTATTTTTAATGGGTGCTTAAGTCTAAATGCAGGAAATTAAAATAATTAAAGGGTATTAATCTAAACTGCGAGTGAAACTTCTAGAATAAGACAAAGGTCGAGTCCAAATGATTTGAGAAATTGATTAGGATCTAATTTGGGTTTTTGGTTCTCAATTGGAGGATTAGAAGAAGGACATCGATGGGCACTTGGAGAAGGCATCGAATAGTGTTAAGAAGATGAAATTTTTGACGCAGAGCAACTGCCAGTGGGAAATTCGTTGTAAGCTTTTGCAGTGAGGGGTAGGGATAGTTCCGGTTGGAGATTTCCCCTAATCCAGGAATACTCAACAAAGGAGGCAAAGAGACCCAGGAGAGGAAACACAAAGCCAAAAGAGGCTGACGCAGGGCCACACGGAGGCATTGTAGGCTAACGTAGAGGCAACACAAAGTCTTGAGGAGATCCGAAATTTGATGGAGGGATCAATTTTTGTCACTGGAAGCCAAGGTGTGAGATCACGAGAGCAAAAGTCATAATCTCAAAGGCAAATCGATCAATCGGGAGGAGTGACGCAGACCCTAGACAATGTGACGCTGGGCTGACGCAGTGACTACGCAGAGGCAACGAGGGGCTAGTCATTCAGTGGCTAGTTCAACCAGGGCCCCTTGTGATAGTGTGAGATAATCTCACTTATCTCTTTGTCAGTGATATTATTTGTATTGGATAGCCAGGAGGGCATCCAGAGATTGTATTCAGAAATTACTACTACATAATAATAAAACCCTCAGCTGCTGCACCAGTTTTCCTGCATTGGGTTTTTCCAGGGAATTTTGTCCAAAAAAAGAATGGTGTAGATGTGTTGTGTATTTCCTTCTTGTTCAATTTCTTATTTCCACATTTTATTTAAATGGTGAAGGCTGCAATGTATTAGTTTCAGTGTTTATTGTAGGAAACAATAAATAATTTTGTTAAGTGATTAACAAATACAAGAAACATAATCAGTTGTTGCAGTAGAAATTTGGGACTTCCAAATTTTCACGCCTTGTAGTGCATGTGTCCCATCCTCCTATTCTACATCTCTCAAAAGTTTTCTTATCATGTATCAAAGCCAAAACATGTTTTCCCTTCAACTTATATAAGTTTCCCTCTTTAACCCTGATAGCCATTATTGTGTCTGGGCTAGAATACTCAAGACGATTGAGAACCTGCTCCATCTAATCGGTCTTCAAATATGAGACTCGTTGTTTCCATTTCTATATCTTATAAAATATGTCATGTGTTAAGTCCTAGCACCCACAAGAATAAAAAATTGCTTTGGTTTATAGATCTACAGAAAATATCTATGGATCTGTGTTTTGGTCCTTCAAAACACAAAAAATTTGATTTTTTCTAATCCCTTGACTGATACGGCCTCCCTTTCTCCCTTTGAAGAATGGCCTCCACAAATCATTGTTGGATAATTTGTGCAAAACCCAAAAAAATGGTCTCTCTCAAAGTGCATGCTTTGATACCACGTTGATTTTACTATTCCGGACTAATGACAATTTATTACCTAGTAAATTATCTTGTTGTAAATTAATTTATTGTAGATCTACTTAATAAGAGCATTGTTGAGTTTTTAACAAGTAAATAAAATATAAAACAATGGAAGCAAAATAATGCCAATCTCACACACGCTCACATAAATTTCTACCCTTCTATTTTTTTTTGTTTCGTTAAATAATATGCTGAGCATACGATGACTTTCTCTAACTGGGAAATAAATTCCCACTAAGGAAACCTAAAAACAACAAAAACCTGAAATTTGTTCAGTTGATAAAAGCCACAAAACCTATCGTTTGGTCTTATTGGTTGTCGGATCCTTCTCCCAAGTTGGCCTTTTCTCTCTTCCTTTGGATTTGCACACTTGGATGATGTCCTTTACTACTAAATCACTAAGATATAACTATCTTGTACTCGATGCTTCATTTTCTTTCACCTATTGTTGCTTTTATAAGTTTGAGTTATTGGCCGAATCCATAATCCTAATTTTCAAAGTGATTGATGGTTGAGACTATCTCTCAATTCATTAGAGATCAATGATCGAGGTTGATATAATTCAATAATGCAAATAACCTTTGCATTTCATTAGATTTACTCAAATTTTCTTATAAAAAACAATTACTTTAATAAATCATTTAAGTAATTTGCTAAGGTTAAAGGTCCTTGGATGACTTTCACACATCTACACACTTAGACCTATGCAAAAGTACCTGTTCAATGCTAATATCATTAACATGATGCATATGGCACATTTCTTATCAACTACCATCTCACATTATAGATGTTGATCCAACCCAAAGTTTTCGAAGTTGGTTCTAGGCTTCCACTTGAAGACAACATTAATTAAAGTTCTAGGCTTCCACTTGAAGCCAACATTAATGAAGGCATGGCAATGCATCTTATAGGCATGACAATACATTATTATATGATCAAGATTGCAATTTTGTATGAGATTCTTCTGGTTGACATGTGTTGTTTCACCTTCAAACATTGTTTGATTTGATTGATGGCATTCAATTGTTTTTCAAAATATCCCATAATGGATTTCAAAACATTATTTAAAAGATCTAGAGGTTGAAAGATATTGTAAGATAGACTATGGATGCCAAGATTATTCAACACTATTCCAATATATGCTCTAAACTCTATAAGTGATATGACTTATGATCCAATTTTTACCACATTTGAATTGCTTTTACTAGTTACTTTTAAATGAATTGCTAAAAAAATTTAATTGGAGAAGTAGTAATCATATAACAAATTGTCTTCAAGATTTAAATGACATTTCCCATTACTATGGATACCTTATTGAAATAAGAACAACACATATTGTTGGCAAAATTTTAATGTCTATATGTATTGGGAATGAAGAGAAATATATAGTGTTTTGGTAGACTAATTTGGAATGTGGTTTTGGAGTGAATAGATCCCATTGTAATGCATTAAACATGAGAAATTTAAGAAAAATTTCTCTAGTGAATATGATTAAATGAGCTTGAGCTAGATAAACTTTGTATATGTTCATCATAACTACTTTATTCTGCAAACCTTTTAGCAATTCAAATAAATAACATAAATTTTATTCTTTCCAGGTTTGTAGGGTCCGTAGAAACGACTTTGCTAGTTTTTAAAGTGGGGGTGGTGATATTTATTCCAAGTACATGTTAACCATGTGTTCCATGCCTACAAAATTAGGAAATATGTCACAATCCACAAAGTTCCTAGCTTTGATGCGGACGTCATTTTTCTTTGGTTTTGAGTAGTCAAATGGAACCATTTTGATATCACTCCATTTAACCAAATAGTCACAAAATTCTTATCCATTTACCTGATTGCACAAGGAAGCGATCTCCCTGCCATACTCAATAATGCCTCCAAAGTATTTTTCCTCCTAGTGCGATGTAGGTAGGATGAATCCATCATGGTTCCCATCATCTGGAATTCTAGCAAAAATATGGTTTGATTCTAAGGCACCAAATGAACAACAAATAAAAAGGGAAATGGAGGTTTCTTAAATAGAATAGCCTCTATGGTTCTCTACAATGGTCTTTCCAACTCTCTTAATAGGTGCACAAGTTTATTCCCCATATTTAGATTGTGGACATGATGATTTGTATATTAAAACAAGTGCAACACTAAACTAATGTGGCACCACATAGAACAAGTGCCCATTGCCATCTTAAAACAAGTCTCCACTCTTTAGGCCAACTCCTATAAAGCCAACCCCTACACTATATATCTTCCAACACATGTTAGCAAACCAATGCCTAATATTACCTCTTGGGTGATGAAGTCTAGGAGTTAATTTTTAAAGATATTGTTGATTTGAAGATGAAAATTTGGTTGCGGAAAAGGTAGATCGACAATAAAATAATACTCAAATTATGGAAACAAGCCTTGAAAAACACAATAATTGAGTGTTGATATTCCTTGCTAAGCTTGGGATGAAATACCTTGTTGTGAGCCTTGGTATGTGGCTGAAAATGAATAATTAGTTTGTTGTTTTGTAACATCAAATCTACAACCTAAATCCCCTTTTGAGGCCACACACAAGTGTATAAATGATTTATTATGACGAGATTAAGGGGTGGAAGTGTTAGGATGATGAATAAAAAAATATGAGCAACCCAACATTTAAAATTAATGAGCGAATTGAAAGATACGAGAATATGGAAAATGTTACTCAATGAAAGGAGTAAAAAAATCCTTTATTATTTTATTTATTTTATATTTTTATTTATGTAGAAAATTAATTTCTTAATAGATGGGAATTGATTATTCACTTGAAATAATGATAATTTATTGCTTAGAAGTGAAAATATAACAAAAAATTACATGTACCTTTTACTCTCTAAATCTTGAAGAAGGGCTTCACTTATCACCCAAAATTGTTGTTGTAAATGATATTGTAGACTTGTAAAACCCTTGGACAAGCACTTGAATTTGTTTCAGATAAGCTCTTCATACACAAGACAAGCAAGCTATACCTTTATTCAACCAAAAGGATAAAATTCAAGTATAATCCAAGTGATAAAACTAGCTAAAAAATGGAAATTAAGCTCAAGATAGTGAAATGTTTTAGCTATTTTTATATTTTCTAATGTTTTTGTTTTCTATATTTTATAAAACGTAATTTTGAAAAAAGTTTTGGATTTTTAAAATAGATGGAGGTGAGGCCAGGCTTACCTTAGCCTTGCAAATTACATCTTCCAGCACTGGCTTGCAATCACTACCCTTTTTAAATAAGTCTTCTATTTTGGACTAGGATATGAGTTTAGAGTTGAAGAGACTAGTTGTCTTCACTCTAGACTACGATAATTTACAAATGCCCAAACCCAACTAGGATAGATTCCCTTTTGGAATAACTTTGGCTAATGGATTAGCTATGGGATTAGGAGAGATATTCTCCTTAATGGAGAAACCCCTAATAAGGACTTGGTCCAACAATCAAATTTTCATAACCGTAACCCAATAAAGAGAAAGTGAGGCATAGCGTCCTAACCTTCCATTTCCATGTGAATGTATAGCTCATCAATGCATTGATTCACTAAATTTATGTACTTTGGAAATACCTGCAATTATCTTATGAAACACAATAATTTACATGGATAAGAAGAAAAAGAATGGAAGAATCAATCCACAAGACAAGTTGTTTGCACCTGAAAAAAAATAAAAATCTTATTATGGCATGATGATCTCATAACTCACAACACACCTTTGGCATGCCAAGACCAAAGAATGCATACACACTTTATTTCACATGATCATGTGTATAGGACATAGGTGCGTTCAAGACATGGGTTTGACTAATCCTACAAATAACAATCTCTCCCTACAAAATCAATGGATGCTCTAAATCATGTGTCTAGGTAGGTGCATCCTAAGCTATCCAATCCTACACATGATGAAAGGACCTATGAGTGGAGTCTAAGATAATCGATCATGACCAACCATGATAGGCATAAGACACAATAATACATAACATCACATGGACTACAAGTCTTTGACTTGCATTCTCTAGTCATACAATGTTGTCGCCAAATGAAAAAATGACATATAGTTACCGATGTTGCGAACATCGTGTTTTTATAATGAAAATTTTATTGGAAATGTAACTAGTGTTGCTCTTCATACTGTAATTCAAATGTACTATTAATGTATTCATTATTATTATTTATTTTATAGTCAAAGCATGTTCTTCATGCTTATAGGGTTTATTGAGTAAAAGGATAATTTCTTATGAGTCAAAGAAATGTAATTGAGTCAAAGTCCAATTTGGAATTGTTGTAAGAAAAAAAAAATATTTTATCTTGAGCCAAATGAGTCAAAATGTCATCCATAGAACAAGTCGGCCCTCCCTGGACAATTTTTCCTAAAGAGGCAGCTATTCGACCTCCTGGACATGAATAAATACAAGGCAGTTCAACCTCATTCACTCACCAATCCAATCACTTCAATTTCTGTGCAAGAAAAGGAGGAAAATCAATGAAAGTATAAGGAGAGAGAGAAAAGTCAAATGAGAGAGAAATCAGACTTTTTTGCCCTAATATGTCCACATGTGTGAGTTTTTTTGTGGTTTTTTAGAGCCATTACAAGGTCAAAATTTGGCCTTCATTACAAGACCAATTTTTTTTTGCAGTTTGTCAAACATTTCAAAGGTTTAACCAGCGTTGACTTTGTTAACTTTGATATGTTGGAAGAAGACTTGGAGGAGGGCTGACTTAGGTTCTTTGTGCCAGTCTTAGTCTTGGTATTGGGTATTGGATATCTCACTTTGATGTGATTCTATAAGAAGAGGATTTCTTGGGTTTTCCCTCTTGTGGGGTTTTTCCCTAGCTTGGAGCCTAAATTTTGTGTCTGTTGTCTCTTTGTGATCTTCATATTTTGTACATTTTTGATAATTTCTTATGTCAAAGAGAACATAAATTCATAAGAAGCCAACAAACATTCACAAGTAATTATTAAGTTAAGAGAAATCAACCATAATCTACAAGCATATTTATTTCTCAACATAATTAGGAAAACATGACTTTTTTGGCCTAGCTAAAATTTTCAATTGGATTATTTTTTCTACGGAAAAAAAATTGTGGTTTTATCATAAATTGCACAAAAAAGATATTGATTTAGGTAGATGTTTTGAATTTTTTCTTTCTTTTTGCAAACAATAAGAAGGTTTTGGAGAGGAAAGGAGGAGGTGACTGTTTTTTCTTGAGCCAAGGAGGAGGAGGACACCATTTCCCTTTGTAATCAATGTGGTTTTTGGGTGGGGATTGATATCCCTCAACCATGACACATTTGTGGGTATAGGCATCAATTTCCATTGTTTTTTTGGTTTTTCATATTTTTCATGGGGTTTCCTTTTCCAATTAGTTTTTCTTCATCTTGGTAGGGAGGGTTGACATGGTATGTCTATTACAATATTGAATATGGGTGAGGAAACTTTAGAAAACACCTAACGTAGACGCCATCTCATTGGATGGGATTGACATTAGTGCTGCAAGGATGGTTAAGGTTGAGAGGCCCATCATGGAATAAACCTTTGATTAGTTAGAGGAGGAGGCACCAAAGGAGGTAGAAACTATAGGGGAGAGAGAAGTAGAGGAAGAGGGGGAGGTGACCACCTAACATGGTCACTAGTCTAGGACATTAGAGTCTACCCCCTACTTCTTTTAGAGGATGTAAGAGTCTAATACCAAATCTAGGGCCTTCTTCCTTTGGAGGAAAATCCACACAAAGATTTCACCAGATGGACAATACATTAACACATCCATTCATATAAGGGGTTAGAAAAAGAGAAAAAGTGCAAAACAACATGGTATTATGAGGGAGTTTGTTTGCAATACATAACAATATATGTTTTTTTTGGGGTGGGGGTGGGGTTTCATATCTGTTTGACATGTAATGGGTTCATTGGTCTTCCAAAAGTAAGATCAAGACATCATCTTAAGATTCTTTCATTTTTCCTTTCACCATGAATCCACTATCTGTTGCTCATACAAGTGAAGGTAAGGAAAATTTCTCATTTTCCCTCTTCTCTAGAATTTTTATTTTAACTATATTTCATAGAAATTTTTAAAACTTAACTTTGGAAGAAAAATAGCTTGATGGGTATCCATTAACATCAATGACTAGTTACAAGGATTGGCCTATTTTTTTTCATGTTATATGTTTAAATGATCAAGTGTTATTTTTATTATACATGAACATTCTTGGCACTTGCTTTTAGTTTTAGGTCCATATCATGCATTTAACTAATATATCATGCCCCTTTTGAAGAACCAAAAGTCCTACATATATTCATGGTGTAACAATTGATCAATAAGCTATATATGACAACATAACCATTTAAGGAGGCCCTTGAATATAGTACATTAACTCTATAAGAAATTATATCATTTATACCATGAACATTAATATGTTCAACAAATAGTTTCATGTGTCCAAGTTACATGAGTTGGAGGGATGCCCACTTGATAGTCATGAGTTCCAACTTCCAACAACATTCTTACTACATCTCTCATTGATGGACGATTTGATGGTAATCTATTGGTGCACAATAAACCTATTATTAGTAGCAATCTCATTTGTTTCTTGGAACCCCCTAACATTCTATTGTTAATAATCCGTTGTAAATTCTCACCTACACCAATCTTTGTAGCAACCCATCTCACGATATCCACTTCTTCTCAAAACTCTGTTTTAATAGGTTGATTTTCAGTGAAAAGTTATAGAAACACAATTCCATAGCTATATATCACTCCTTGTTTACTCTACTGGAGAATCCATATTCTACAATAACAATATTTACCATCTATTGTTCCCTTGGATAGTTTTGGCTACAAACTATGCCAAGGAACCAATGATATTTTTTCTTTAAAAAGGAGGTTCTGATTTATTCAACTCCTTGGCTTTTAGGATATAGGACAATATCTCTTAGTTATTTAACCAACATTTTGGCTTTCAACTAAGGAAGAAACTAACTAGGCTTGATAGTGGTGACATAATAATGGATGCAAAATTCAAAGAGACTCCACAATATTCAATAAATACATTCATTATTTGTTATAGTGAAAAACACATCATAATGATATTATGATGGTTGTATAATTGAACAATAATTTTAATTGAATGAGATATCGAAAACAATCTAACATTTAACAAAGGTATGAAAAAACATACAACTTCAATCATGAATCTTTGTGTTGAATATAAATTGCTAGTGACATATGAGAGATTGATTCTCAATTAAACCTATCGAGATATCTCAAGTACTGTAAATAGTTGCAGAGATGAAAACAAAATATGAAATTTACAAAGAAGAAAAACACAGAAAATAACATTTTGCCAATAATTGTAAGAAGAATATGTTGATTAAAAACTTCAAAAATATTTTCCTTATATATAAAAATACAAATTCACTCTCAAAATCCAAACCTTTTCACATGTTTTTTTTAGTCTTTATATATACAAAAATATTATAAATAATTTATTGTTGCAGAAGCAACATTTTAGGAACAAGCTAATTAAAAAGAAATTATTTTCTATCAATCCAATAACTCGTGACCACTCATCCTTCTTTTGTTGGATTATGTTATTGATATCGAGAGTATTCTTGGAGTGAACTCAATCAACCATTCCCAACCTTTCCCAACTAGATAATTGTATGACACAATATTTCTATAAGAAAAATCTAATTCTATGTAATTTTTGATAAGTTATTGTAGTGGACAGTAACATACTTACTTGAAAATGAATGTGAAAGTCATTCAATAACTTATCCACTATTGTTGACCCATTCAATACCTCACTCATATCTGAAAATTTGTTGGAGTCAAGTTTGGTTCTTAGTAAAATTTTCCTACGTGCATCTAATGATCTTGGTTGTCCATTATAATCCTAGCATGAAGGCATACCCATGTCCCTCAAAACATTCAACCTAGAATTGAATATATCTACCTCCATTCTGATTGGCCTGCATTTGTCCTTTAGTTGTTGTAAAAAATGCCTTTTCGTATTGACCTTATTAACTTCCATGATAATGTAGGTACTATCTTCAACACCTAATCTTCTCAACCATTCTCTACTCCTTGAATTCAGAAAATTAACTATCCTTGTAGCAACTTGTGGCTTATCTCCTAATTCTGCTTGAATCTAGTTGATAGCATGCTCAGTAGTATGAAGTAGATTTGATTTTTCTTTGGTAATCACAAATGGTTCCTACATTTTTGCAACACTATTTACTATATCTTCCCAAAGTGATCTTCTTGCTTTAGTCAGAGCTTCTTTTCCAATTAGTTGATTTTTTGACTAATTTATTTCCCTTTGTAGCCTTGATTTAAAATCTCGATCAATATGGATGGGCATTGCTATCATCTAAGTCATCCTTGATATTGCTCATCTCAGAGTTCTTTCTCATGAGTAGTTTCTTTAGAATTTCAATTTCTTGATCTTTAATACTTAAGATTAACATTGTCTTAGCCAAGTTTTTTGAGGGATCAACCTTTGTTTTTGTTGCTAGTGCAAATGAATATAATGGAAAAACATGCTCATTCTTCCTTTTTATTAAGATCTCAATTTACTTTTCCTGATTTTCAGTTTGTTTATTGTACTCAGTTAACAAATATAACAATCATTCTTTCTCTTTTTGAACAACTTTTACTTAAGGTGTTTAAACATGTTCCAAAGATGGCATCTTGAGATTTTTTTCTGAGTATCTCAATGTATATATATCTAGAATTTATGAGAGCTTGGATTGAGGAATAATCACTTGGGTTTGCACCCAACTTGATTATATATTGTTTCAAATGATTAATTCTCATTTGCTTGGTCCTCATTGCAATATTTTGCTATTTTAATTGATTAGTCACTTTTCTAGCATTTACTCTAGTTTTGAAGCATTGAGGGAAGAGTCTGTTAAAATCCTACATAACATTTCTCATGTTTACCTATGTAAGTCCATTTGATCAACTACATGTATCTGTTTCATATCAATGTTGAACTTGGATATTTTATATTCCTCTGCAATTTGATAACCCAAGTCTTAGGTTCTAAAACTACCATCTTCAATTGTTCTTTTTCATAGTCTAAAGTTAAAGGAAGCCTTGTCTATGATCTTGATCCTTGCTTCAAGAGTTTCACTATAAACATCTTTCATTAATTGTACGTTCTTATTTTTAATTTCCATTAATTGTGAAAAAATGCTTTCCACTTTGCTCATTATTGAAGGTGACACACGAAAATATGATGTCTCTTGTGCTATAGAAGCTGATGGTAAAAGTTCCATATTAAAAACAGGTTGGCTTGATGTGAATTCTTCTATATTTAAATCAGATGTTGAAACTTCCCCTTCCTCCAACCTTGGCCTTTTCTGTGTTATGTTCTCTTCATATTCTGTTCCTAAATTTGATATGAATTGTTGTGTTTGTGTGAATGTTTTTTTTAAGCTCCTTTTCCTTTTGTTTTGGTGTTTCCAGAATAATGGGTTGTGAAGTATGACCTTTCTTTCTGCTATCGTCAATGAGTTGCATTGAATCTTACTCCCAAACATATTTTTTTTGCAAACTTTTCAATTTCTAGTTTAAATACATGTTTGTAAGGAGTTTTGGTCTATTTTACTCTCCTATCTGATATAACACCCTAAGGGTCATAATGCAATATTTTAACTTGGGAAAGCCCCTGGTTTATTTCAACATTTCTTCAACTTCCTATAGTTCTGTTCATGTGTTAACTAAGTATGGTCGAAATTATTGTTTTAACTTGAACATAATAGGACTATTGTTTGAGATAAAGTGAATCTAGTCATAATTAAGACTCTGCTTGATGTATTCTAATGCAAAAATTCTCAATGGAAAAAAAGAAGGAATTTTGCAAGGGGGTAACTCACAACCATAGACTCTGATTTATGTAAAGTCCTTAAAATATACCAATCCCCTACTTTAGTATCTAAACCAAGTTGTAAAATATTCTTGATGTTTAGGAATGTCCGCGGACGAAACTGATCATATGGTAAACCAAGTGCTACTTGATAGAAACTAATTTACAAAACCAACAACTGTAGAACTTGGAGAATGTCTTCTCATCATTGGAGTCCAATGAATTACAAATATGGCATTACCATTTTGATCTTGAGCATGAAAGTGTAGATTTTAAAACTTGTCCACTTTAAAATAAAGGAAGAGATAGACCAAAACTGATTGATACCTAAATGAATTAGTAAGATTATACTGGGACAATTGGACTAACAATTTCTGCAAAAAAATGACCGAAATAGAACTTGATAAAGGATTTTTTTGTTGGTCAGAAGGAAGTTAAAAACCCTAATATAGTTTCATATACAGATTGGTCATCATCATAGCCTAGTAGACAAAAAATAATTAAAATAATTTTCCTTTTTTTTTTTCTTCAGGAAAGATACTTGAAGAATAAGGAGGAAGACTATGTGGTAATGGAGAGTTTAAGGGTAGACATGTTTTAAGGATGATGCATTTTTATTTAGGATTTATTTCACTTTAGTAATTACTCAAGAAATCCTCATTTAAAGTTTTGGTCTAATTAGGCATTACAATTTTTAACATTTCTTGAAAGGGTGAGGGTCTAATGTAGAATAGGATTGTTCCATTTCTTGATACAATTTCTTGTTTATTAGGGAAATAACATTTAGAACAAGAAACAAATTCAAGATAAGCATATGTCTCGGGTATGAAAAATTGTGCTAAATAATATTCCCACACCAAATAAATATCCCCTCGGTCCAAAAGATGTTGAAAGGTCCACTCCCTCAGCTTGTAGAGGTCAAATTCACAATGAATCTCATGTGAATTAGCCTTTCAATCTATCAATGCCAGGTCCTCAAAGTTAATTGAGTGGTAGGATGCAATAGTCCTGGGTTTATTTATCTTAATCTTTATTTTCAATGTAAATTGAAGAGAGGATCCCAAGGATTTAACCTAGAAGTTTGTTGATGTTTTCTATGAACTATGTATAGGCTATTGCACTTGCACTAGTTGTATAATAACTGAAATATGCTATTGTAATTTCTCCATGGCCCAATACAACGATAATGAGACAAATAAAACTTTTACCACCTTCAAAATTATTTTGAACCTTTGAGGACACTTGGATTCCTTTTATTGGAATTTTACCCTTTATTTCGATTGACAAGCAATTTCCTACTTATCCAAATTTTTCTGATCTCATGCTTATGGGCGTTACACATAAGCTAATTATTTTCTGCTCATTGGATGCCAACTAGATGCTATTTTCGATGAGATGTATGAATACATATTCATTCCTTCAATTGTACATTAGGTCCACCACCCACCACCTTATTAACTATCCTGAGCCCTACTGGTCACATCAAAGGGCATATTCACCCGGGGGGGGAGGAGGGGTTGCAACCATTTTTCAACACTCTTGATGGGAGGCATGATATTCTCTATTTAAGGCATATGTATTGGTGGAAAACGTGTTGGGTGAAATATTAGATCACCCCCACCCCCATTGTTAAATGTTGGGAATTTGGTGGGGCCCAATGTACTTTTCCCATTGCCATTTTGAACTTTTAAAATTGTTGTGCTCCATAACATATTTTTTTTAAATTTTACAAAACAAATTTTGAAAACAAGAAAATGTTACAACACCATCCTTATATTAAGAGAATTTGAAAGAATACAAAGACTATGTCCGAGGAGCAAGTGTAGTGCATTGTTGATCCTGTATCAAATCCATTGCTACTCATTATAGTCACCACTTATAGCATGCTTGAGAAAAATGACATTGGTTTTAGAATCTATCCATAGAACTAGTCTATACAACTACATGATGCTTTCAACTAAGGATGAATTTATCTATAGATTTTTTTTTAAAGAAGTTTTTATTGAATATTTATTCTCTTTTAGGATTTTTACTTGAATGACTAATGATGCGAATATTTAATTCCTATTTAAGAAGTTATTTTTATTCACTTATCATTTAATTTTTCAACCTAGGGTCAAATGAATTGCGATGCCCATGGTGTTGTATACACATGCATCAAAGTTCCCACCACTTCTACATGTAGCAAACTGAACTCAAGGAAAACCACTGGTGATATGAGGCCTAAGTCTAAACATGGGCTAACTCAATAATCTAGGTTTAGCTACATAGCACACCACATTATTTGGATCACAACTAAATACTTAACGCAATGTCATTGTACCTACCATGGTTAAGTGGTTTTGTAGAATTAAAATCTTGTAGCAGCTACTATTGATTTCACAACCACTGAATTTCATATAAAAACTATGAAATCATCACCTTAAAAACTCAAAATCAAAACATGGCCCAAAAACGAAATTCAATAAACCATTCAAAAATCCAATAGACCATAAGAAAGAGAATTAACACACATGATTTAATAAAATGAGCATTATCATTACTATATAAATTTTGCAAGTAAAACATAATATAGGTTATGCTATGCTAAAAAGAACACAAAATATATGCATTGTAAGGCTTTACCTTTAGCAGGCCCAACTCAGGGTTTAAACCACACCTTATCAACTTATAAATCCACTAGCAAGAGCCTTAGCAGGTAATCCAAAGCATCCACAAGTAGGAAACCTTTATATTAAATAAGACTAAATCACGTAGAAATTCATAGACTGTATGATGTCTATATTCTATATATCATTCAAAATCAGAGTACATATTCATATAAGATAAGGGGAATCTGAGCCTCGAAAATGATTCAAGAGACCAATCATAATTTGGGAACACTAACTAGATTAGTTGATATAGTTTTATCACATATAAAATTTGATGTCTAAATCAGGTTGTGAATTAACAAGTTGATTTCCATCGAAAATAACCACATTTTCCCTTGGGGTTGTGACAAAGTTATGCATTGAGGCACCTTGTGTGTTCCTTGATCGGTTGCATAATTGTCCAAGTAGAAATTTAAATGATACAATGTTCATCTCATATGTTTTTTCCCTCAACAACATGTTGGTGTTACCTGTTGAGGCATCTTGTTCGTTCTTTGACCAACTGCACAAGTGTTCATGTGGTGGCTTAAAAAATACAACGTGTAACTCAGAGTTAGACTAAATCTATCCTTCATGAGTCGGTTAGAGAATGAAATTGCACACAACATCTTCAACAATATGCAAGTGGCTATGGGAATGTACATGCCACATGTTTCCTTCTTAGGCTGCCACTATGATGTTAATCCCTTGATCAAAACATGACACCTAGTAATAATAGATGGACAAATTTCTACAATACTTGAGTTATCCCATTTATTCCACATCTACATAAAATATATTAAAATGGCTCTTAAAACATCCTTTATTTCTAGTTTAACAATGTTAATAAGATTACTAGTTAATGATCAAAATAGAGTAGAGTAATTTCATAGAAAAAGGTCATAATTTTGTAGCACACAACACACCCCCCCCCCATCCCCCCCCCCTACATTGTTGCATTTTCTCATGCAACATCATCATCCTTCTTGGGAACTATAACATTTATGTCGCTATAGTAATAACCCATACATTGTTCCAACTCTTGTCAGTGTGTAATCTCTTCCTGTTCATCCTAGTGAATAGGTGCCTGGTAAAATATGGCGGGACACCAAATGAGGGGGAAGGGTAATAGAAGATCGATCCATATTTCTCCATACCTTAATACATAGCTAGCATAGAAGGAGGCTTGATTAAGAGCCAAGCTAAAATAGGGGTATATAACTAGGTGCCTCTACTAGAGAAATTTAGGTAATCCTCCCCAAATGTCCCGTGTGATCATAAGAGCCTTGAACAATTTAGTACTAAAGAGCTCCCTGAACTCTATAAATTCATACCTTTGGTTCCGTTGAATGGTGACACCGTCACTTAGATCTATCCTAAGCTTGTGCAAGTCTTCGCGGACAAGCCTAGTCAATGGATATTCTTCCCTCACCATCAATTTTGCTAAGGTCTCCATTGTGCCATACAATTTAGTACATTTGTTCCACTATATCAGATTAGATGTGTAAGACATCATGGCTTGGAGTTTTACATCCCCCACATAAGGGTTGGGGTTCCATCGTTAATTTTCTATCAAGATAAAATTGAAAAGATAGAGTTCACATGAAAGGTTTTGATTTGCATTTTCAACATTAAAATAAAGATCAATAAATTCTTGTAGTTGGTTCATGAAAAAAGGATGACCTGCCAAAATTTGTTTGAGTTGAAAGGTCCCCCATCATTCATGTAAAATGATTGGCTACAACTAGTAGGGTATTTGATAGGTGACAACCTGTAATCCCAATTCGCACGTAGTTTTCTTAAGGTTTTCCTCCTATGTATACTTTTCCTTCCACTTTCATATTTCAACTCCCTATTTCGCTTCTTGGGAAAATCATTTCCACATTTTATCAATGCCCTGACAATGTGTATCTTTGACAATAATTTCAAGATCAAAAAATTCTTCCTTTATTTGCCATGAGGGAAAATCTAGCTTAAGATATAGAAAGTCATATGTATTTAGGACAATGTCATATAAAATTCTATTGATGAGGCTATGTCTTAGTAGTGCATTCCTATATATTATTTTTCCCTAACTTTCAGGCGCTCAATTTGGTCAATGGCTTGAAGCAGGGAATTTAAATTATGAAACCATGGTTTGGTATTTTGCAGCTAGGCTTTCAACGTTTAGTTTTGTAACAAGAGGAATTTGTTTTGTTTTAGCAAATTTTGATAAGACATACTATGAAAATGAAATGGACAAGGCATAACAAGCTTACCTTTATTCTTGTATCTCCTTGGCTTGCTATCTGATGTCCTAATATTGAATTTCACAGTTTAATCTTGAAATGCAGGGTTGAATTCTATAGGGTCAACAACATCCTCTTCCTTAAGTTCAGACCTATCATCTCTGATAATATATACATATTACTTTGCAACTTGTTTACCTTTGTCTTTCCATGAAGCTATTCAAAGATATCAACACTAGGGTTGATTTGCTGCTACAAACCCCTCTCCTTCCTTGGAAACTAATTTCTTTGTTATTGATAATATTTTTACTGGGGCTTGGTCCATGACCTATGGTTGGAAACTAGATCACTACAAAGAGTTGGGGTGGGGCGGGGGGGGGTGGGTGTTGAATTGAGTATAGTGATGGACACATATAAACTTTTTCTGCAAATTATTATTTTACCATGCACAAATGAAACACAAAACCATAGATGATAGCATCAAAATAAACATGGAACCATAAAATCAATCAACACAATAGACACAATTATTTATGGTGGAAAACCCTTCACTAGGAAGAAAACCACTCTACTGCTGCTGCATTGCTCTATTATTTTATTAAATAGCTGAAAAAATTGTACATGTATTAGCTACACCCATAGCTAGAAGACTCAACTTCTTTCAGAGCATGTTGATCTTTTCAAATAGGAAATTGTTCCTCCCGCAGATCTACAAACTACCATCCATTGAAGGCCACCACAATCAATGATCCTCGCCTAACTTCCATTAGACTGTCAAACTCCTATTAGATGGAGAAATATCTTCCTTCTACTGGATCCACCAAATCATTGTCTACTATGAAGCCTTCGTGCCTTCACTTCCTCCATGTGAGCCTCGTTTTATATATTTTCAGACTGGACTCATAAACTTGCTCAACATGAGCATTGCAAAAACATAACATCAAAGAACAATCAAATAGAAAATTTGCAGCATAAGCTGCAATAAAAAATAAATCCACACAAAATATCCACACCAGTTACAAAACAATCTCCTCAATCTCTACCCCAATCTACACATCAACACCTCACTCACTACATAATATAATCGCTGAAATAAACTTCAACTATCTGCTGCTAATACTACAAACTAATTCAGAAAATCTGCATAGACAACTCACACAACTTGCATGCTCTTCCCCAAGCTCACAATCACACCACACAAGTAGACAATAAACCATAATAGCATTGAGATGCCTCCAATATGTATATGAACTCAAGTGCTTAAATAAATAATTATGAAGAACTACTAGGTATTAAAATTCTATTCATATGCTTTATTTGATTCAGATTCAACTCATTGACTAGATCAACCACTATATCAAATTTTCTTTTTGATATTTTCAACTTTAATAAGATTTTGGAGTTCCCACAAACTTTTTTGACCATAAACTGAAAAGTTATGATCAAGAATATTTCCAAAACATAAAAATTAGCTGATCAACGTGAGAAATCTGGAGGAAAACGCATGCAAATTCTCAGTCACATCCATGGCACTATCTTCATGAGACTGGACATTCGCTCCCATAGGTCTGTCTCCGTGTGACTGGAACATCAAATTCGATCCCATAGATCTGTCTCCATGCGATTGGAGATTTTTAGTCGTTCCCACATGCTTGGATCCATGCAACTAGGGCTAGGGACGAAGACAAGAAACAAATGTTCAGTCCAAAACCTCTGCTAACTAATGGAACACCTTCTTCAACATATGATCGCTCCTCTAAACCTCTGTGATAATTCTACAACTGATGAAATATGATAAGAACAAGTGAATGATATGCAAGACCTATTTTGCCAACTGTAGCATGAAGACCAACACCTCCATCTCCTCAAGCAACAACTAAAACATCTCTAAACATCTCCAACACATGTAGCAACATCTCTAACTCTTGTAGCAACATCTCCAACTCTTGTAGCAACAACATCATGTCATACAACTAATTGTCTCCAACATTGGTGTAGAAGAACCTACACACATACAACCTCATCTCAACATATGTAACATCACATCCAATGTCTCTGAGACATGTAGAGACATATGCAACACTTGTAGCAGCACTTCAACCTCCTGTAGCAACAACATCTCCAATCAACATAACATGCCAAACTCAAACCAATCATCACATGTGGATGTCAACTATACTCAAGAGAAACAACATCATGTCACAAGCAAGTTGACATCAATGCCAACTATCAAGACCATCAAGCCAAACGTCCATCACACAAGCACATGACAAGAAACATATCCGACCTGTTGACATCAATGCCAACACTACAATGCAAAAAAAACTCCCCTTTTGGCATTGATGTCAACCTCTATCCAAAAAATGAGGTTCATATCTATCCATCCTCTCCCCATTTGACATCAATGGAAAAGGGCCATATCATCACTGAAGAACAATTCCAATAATTTTGGATGAGAGTAGGACTCCCCTTATCATACTCAACACTATATTGATGCAAGGCTGATGTAGACCAAGAATATCAACTTACAATCATGTCTCTGACCAATGCCATGCCAACTGTGAAGATTGAACATGCTCCCCCTAAGCATGTAATGGAGTTGCAATCACATTATCTTTGCTATTGTAGCAACACATCTGCCTGCTGCAATAAACCTTTGTGCCAAGCGCAAGAGACTCCTCATGACCATGACTCCAACTAACTTTGGACATGATATACAATGAAGTACAATACATATAATGCTTCATGAAGTGAGTACAAGGCTATGACAAGTACATGGAATTGACAAATGACTCCTCTACACCTATCATCAATCAATACTTTTATGGATCCAAGTTTACATCATGCACCCAAGTATAGTGGGGCTACATCAAAGATATATAACATAATACATGACTTGGACTTCATTTGACCCATACATAGCTAATGACAAGATATGCCAGACACCAAGGGTCTCTCCATGAGCAATGTGCCCAAAAGATGAAACAATGATAATGCATGGCTTTTACATCCGCACACAATGGTGCTCTAATCAATACATGCCCAAGAAAATCATATAACATGAAGTACATGGCCTCCATGAACAAAGATGTATGCTCCATATAACAACAACAATAAGAATGCAATGCATGTCATGTGCATCAAACATAAGGCATCCATGAGCAATGACATAAGCTCTTAATATGTAGAAACAACAATAGAAATACCTTCCACAACATATGTTAAGGCATGGCCACTCAACACTTTTCCATCTTCATCCCAACAATGAAGGTCCCGCAGTAAGTTCATGATAACCACTAGAAACCACCATGCTCCACATAGGTACAACAATAAAATAATCTCATAGCAGCAACATGGCAATATGTCATAGGGAAGTATCAAATACATATCCTCATCATCATGAGTCTCATCAACCATCAACATAGTGCATCATTAACTCAAATCATGAGAAACAAATCAATGGCTAGAAGAAACAACAATAACAAAAGATCTATCATTATAGCACTATTTGCAACACTAAAATCATCATCTCCTCATCATAGGTGAGCAACATATCACCAATGAGGCATAAGAAGCAAATCGGTGAGCAAAAAAACATGTATAATCCACATATAAGTGTATATATATATCATCATCATCATCGTCGTCGTCATCATCATCAAAACTCACCCACATGAGTGGACAATATCTCATCCATCAACATGCATTAAATCATGAGAAACAACAATCATCCTTCTCATGAACAACAATATAAAGCATCTAGAATAAATTCATGAGCCATAAAGTGCACAATCTAGATGAGGCAACTCTAACACAATTTGATTTCCATAGCAGCTACATATGCATGACAACATATGACATAAACATCATCTAGCAATATGATCATCATCAATATACCAACTATGTCATGCAAAATATATGATTTTTCTACTATATGGCAGCAACAATCAAACTCTTTTCCCGCAATACATTCATGTCAAGTAAACACAATAAAACTCCTCCAAAGTGAGAATGATGCCAACAATATACAATTCCATTTGGAAGCACAAATGATCCCCCTGAATGTGTGATCCCCCATCACACCTAGACAATGCATATAAGAATAACTATATGGCTTCCATATCAATATTAGCATCAACGCAAACAAAAACATATACTTTCTCCAAAACTATCAACATATGTACATGAACGATCAATGAAAATCAATGCAATAGAAATAGATTTGAAAATAATTATGCTCTTCAAACCTCATGAACTCCCCCTGAACACATGCATCTCCTACAATATGAATTTTTTTCTTAATGTACACTTTATGATATGATTACATAATTAAATATTTGCATGCAATTCATTATGCAACCATATGCTCCCCTTGAGACCAAGCAAGCCTCAATTTTTAGTGGGAGTTCCTTGTTGCTCTTTTCTCCTTCAAACCTTCAATTGCTGATCCTTCTTCTTCTTGTGTGGATGACCTTGCATATTTTCTTGATTGGATCTCCTAAAACACATGGGAAACTTGCAATTCTTGGCCTTTTGGCCAATATTGTAACACACAAAACATCTAATGTGGCCAAGGAATAGAGGAATAGGTTGACGTCTTCTATTGCTATAATTTCCATTCCTAGCATGTGCCCTACAATCAATATCCACATGGCTAAAATCATTGCATGAGAAACCTTAACCATAAAAAGGATTATTATACCTAACGGATGGAGATTTAATTTGCATGCATGCTTGATGTTGCTTCTCCTTGGGCTACTCCTTTTGATGAGAGAGATTAATCTCTCCATTTCTGCACATTGCTGTTATATGACCACAAATTCCATAATTATAACACCTTCCAATTCTATTCTTCTTCTTGTTACTCCTCTTATTCTTTTGCTTCTTGCATGGGTGGTTATTTTTCTTATGATTCTCCATTTTCTTGCTACCACTAGCTACTCCAACATTTTCAGATTTGCTTGTTGAAACTTGAGTGCTAGATCTGAACCTGTCTAATTCTGCCTTCAATCTTTAGCATTCATCCTCGAACTCATTGTATTCCTTCCTCATTCCAATTATAATCTTCATTCCTTGTTCCAGTTGAATTTTCAAATTTGACATTTCTTCTTTGAATGCACACTCCTTTTCATCAAACATTTGCAACAACATCTGTTGATCTCTATTTTCAACCTTGAGTATTTGAATCTTCGCTTCTAGTTCCTTCACCTTGGATTGATCATCATTTTTGCAACTGATGCTCGATCTATCATTGCAGTCACTAGTGCCTTCATCTTCTTATGAGGGGGATTGGTTAGTTATTGCACAAAAGTAGAATCCTTTGCATTTTTCTCCATTTATGAAAAATGCAATTTTCCTCCAAGACACAAATTCTGTAACCTATTCAACATTTCTTTGGCACTCTCACAATGCTTCACATACAAATTATTAGATGATGAAATTCCATGCAAAATAATATCTTTAGCTTTTTCATTAAAAACATCTCTAACTCCATACTCTACGAACAACAAAAATATTTTCATTAAGGGATAGAAACTATGAATCCAACTTTTCTCTCCAAGATGCAAATTTACCTTTATGAAGCATTGGAATTCCTTGTTGAGCCATTTCAGAAAATTTGCAAAAATTATGCCAAAATATCTAAGATCCACTCTCCAACGATCAAGCTACACTCGAGAGCCCCACTTTAATACCAATTTTTGGAAACTAGATGACCAATGAGAGGGGGGCGTGAATCAGTAGTGATGGCACATATAACCTTTTTTTTTCAATTTTTCAATTTTTTATTTTTTATTTTTTTAATTTTATTTTTTATTTTACCATGAAAAATATGAAACACAAAACCATATATCAGAGCATCAAAATAAACATGGAACCATAAAATCAATCAACACAATAGACACAAGTGTTTCTGGTGGAAAACCCTTCATTGGAAAAAAAACTGCCCTACTGCTGCCGCACTGCTCAATTCTTTCATTAAATAGCTGAACAAATTTTGCATGGATTAGCTACACCCATAGCTAGAAGCCTCAACTTCTTGCACAGTGTGTTGACCCTTTCAGACAGGAAATTTTTTCTCCTCGGATCTATGGACTACCATCCACTGAAGGCCACCACGATCAACGATCCTTGCCCAACTACCATTGGACTATCCAACCCCTATTGGATGGAGACATATCTTCCTTCTACTAAATATTCTAAATCACTGTCTACTATGAAGCTTTCGTGCCTTCAATTCGTCCATGTGAGCCTCATTTCATATATATTTAGATTGGGCTCATAAACTTGCTCGACATGAGCAATGAAACAACATATCATTAAAGCAAACTCAGATAGAAAATTTATAGCACAAGATGCAATAAAAAAACTCCACACAAAATCTCCACACAAGTTGCAAAACAATCTCCTCAAACTCTACCCCAATCCACACATTAACGCGTCACTCACTACATAATATAATGTTTGAAATAAAATTCAACTACCTTTTGCTACAATTACAAACTAATGCATAAAGTATGCATAGACAACTCACACAACTTGCAGGCTAATAGAATTGAGCTTCCTCCAATATGTAGATGAACTCAGGTGCTCAAATCAATAATTACTAATAACTATTGGGTATCACAACTCTATTCATATTATTTATTTGATCCAAATTCAACCCATTGACTTGATCAACCACTAACTCCACTTTCTTTTTTGATATTTTCAACTTTAATCAGCTTCTGGAGGTCCCATGAAATTTTCTGACCATAAACGGAAAAGTTCTGATCAAGAATGTCGCCACAACATAAAAATTAGTTGATCATCATGAGAAATCTAGAGAAAATTTTCGATCGCATGCCTGACACTGTCTCCATGTGAATGGAACATCATAGTCATTCCCATAGGCCTATCTCTATGTGACTGGAGCTTTTTAGACGCTCCCACAGGCTTGGCTTCAGGAAATTGGGGCTAAGGATGAAGAAAACCAATGGATCTTCAGTCTAGAACCTTTGTCAACTGATGGAACACCTTATTCAACATTTTATCACTCCTCTAAACCTCTGTGACAAGTCCGCAATTGATAAAATAGGCTAAGAAAAAGTTAGTGACATGCAAGACATATTCTTCCAACTATAGCACTAAGACCAACACCTCCAAATCCTCAAGCAACAACCACAACATCTCTAAAGAACTCCAACGCCTGTAGAAACATCTTTAACTCCTGTAGCAACATCTCCAACTCCCGCAACAACAACATCATGTCATACAACTACCTCCAACACTGGTAGAATCACCTCCAACACATACAACCTCATCTCAACACATGTAGCAACAAATCCAATGTCTCCAAGACATGTAGAGACATATGCAACACTTCAACCTACTACAATAACAACATCTCCACTCAACATAAAATTCCAACCTCAAACCAATCATCACATGTGGGTGCCATCTCCACTCAACATCAACAACATCATGTCACAAGCAATTTGACATCAATGCCAGCTATCAAGCCCATCAAGCCAAGCATCCATCACACATGCACATGACAAGAAACATCTCCAACCTGTTGACATCAATGGCAACACTACAATTCCAACACTACAATGCCAACACTATGTGAGAATGGACCCCAAGGGATGCCAATCCACTTTAACTTTTCGATGATAATAATTTTGATTAGGCCTTAGTGAAATAATGCAATCTAAAGATGTTTTTTCTTGCGCACTGCTACGACCATCCTTTTTAGACTCTTCAAGAGATAATGGGGCATATTCATATCTTTTTCCCCATCCAAATTCATAAGGATTTGTATGTGTTAGTGATAAACCTTATTGAAGTGCCCTTTGCATGTGATTATTTTTTGAATGAAATAAATGACATCCCTCCATAACGGTTACAATTCCTCTCATCAAATCCCCTATTTCAAGTCAAGTAATGGTGATGGATCTTAAAGAAACAAACACCATCTCTTGCCAGAGATATTATGGTTTTTATACCTCCTCTCACTATCCCATGGAAGCTCAGCCACTACTGCAAGGGTTTCTTCATTCACAATGACTGTGAGTTGGTGAACCAAAGCCTAAGCTCTGTTAAAGGTATTGGAAAATTCCAGGGCTATTTGTGTCTCATTCCCTTGGAAATTCTCAAGGCATGCAATCATTATTGTCTACCCAAAACATCCCAGAACATTGGGTTCACATGAATGGAATTGATATCAGATGGCTCAACTTGGACCATTGATCCTCCCATGGTTCCTTGTGTAATTTGTCCTCCCTTTATCAAAAATTTCTTGCTACTTTAGCTTCTGTAGTCTCTCTCTTTTCACCTCCCTATGCTATGAGTTTCTCATTCCAATGGTCATTCTTTGTCACTGCATTGTCCTTTGGATCAATCAGTATTGAGGCTGTCAATCAATTCCATAAATTCTCTAAAATTATGGCCCAACCAACCAACTACAAAATGGATGCAAATGTGGTTTTCTTGACATATAGCATTGAAGATACTATTGTTATCCTGAAAATCCCTAAAAAATCATAATTCATGAGACCGATGATGTGCTTGCATCACATGGTGCTAAAAATGTCATGCAGAAGAAACACACACACACACTTTTTTTTCTCTCTCTTTTCTTTTTTTGAGCTCTGCTAGCAAAGTTCCTAGTTTTCTAGCACAAGTCCATCCAAATTTTCCTCTAAAGCTTTTCATAGTTGGAAGTATTTTTTTTTCCTTAGTGATATTAGCCAATGCTTAGTTTTCTAACATCACCATGTGCTAGTAGCTCCTGAAAAACTAGGTTTTCACTACTAGATCTTTTTTTTTTCATTGGAATAGAAATTAAGAGGTCATAGAATGGGGTAGATCAACTACTCTTTCTACAAATTCTATATCTAATTGGTTTACTAACTCAATGAATTCCTCTTTGGACTTAAACTTTTGATATAACCTTAATCGATGTCTGTTAGCCATTAATGGTTTCCACTCTTCATCAATAGTGTAGAGATTTATAGACCCATTGTCAAATGTAGTTTCAATTTCATATGGCCCTAGCCATCAGGTATATAATTTTCCTTTAAAATCCTTGTATCTCAAATTGAAAAAGAGAGCCCATTCTCCCTCTTTAAATTTATTCTTCTTGATGAATTTTCCATGCCACTTTGCTCACCATTGTTGGACAAAAGTTTTCTGCTGTATGGCATCATGACATATTTCATTAAGTTAATTGTGTTAGAAATACTAAGAGGGGGGGTGAATCAATATTTCATAATGAATCAAATTTTACCCTAGTTTTTACTCTTCTTTACAAATTATTAACTGTACCATTGATTAATCAATAAAATACACATAAAAATGCATATCATGATCAACTATATAAGAGAAACCATAAATACATGAGCATTATCAATCATGATCCATGATTACTAAGAACACCATTAAGCACACATAGACACTAGATATTAGGTGAAAATCCCAGCTTGGAAAAACCACCACTGTTGTTGTCTTTGTCTTCTTCTTATTAAATTAAAAATATTATTTTACATCATGTACTAGCCACCACTAGTGCGTAGGACTCTATCTATTAGAGGCCACCACCTCCAATATTTTCTCCAGCTACCACTAGAAGGAAGCCACCACTCCCTGCGTAAGTTGTATGGCCACCACTGGAAGGAAGATCCCATTCCCTTAACACGTTCTCCTACCACCACCAAAAGGGAGTCTCCATTCCATTTACAAGTTCTCGGCCACCATTGGAAGGAAGCCACCACTCCCTTAGAAATTTCTCTGACCACCATCAAAATGAAGCCACCACTCTCTTAATGAAGGCTCCAACCCTTAGATTCTTATAGACCTAATTTAACAATGTTTCATAATTAATCAACCTTCAAAAAAATCAAAAAATGTAGGTCACATTTCACAATTTTTAGATTGGACCCACATACAAGATTTTCACTCAACAATAATTGAATACGATCTCAAAATATCTACAACACAACACTTTCTTTCTCTGCACTTCAAAAAAATATGCTCCTATAGTATCACTTTTCCACAAATATCTCAGTGACTTAATAACAACATTATCATCATACAACACATCCACTCATACAATAGATCTTCCATCACGCATATAAAACCACTATCAAAGCATATATCCAAAATAAACCTCTAGAAGTAACATGTACACAACATCACTCAACCATTCTAGTAGCAATTCAACAATGGAAAAACCATGTTATACCTCTGAAACATATTCAACTACAAGTACAAGACAAAACTCATGGTAATACATACAAGTCCTCATACAATCATTGTATAATGACATTAATCCCCAAGCTCACCAATATAACCAGTTAACATATTACTTGGGAATACAAAAACGATGGCATATGTTCCCTACAAACATAGTTACAAGTGCACTCAATCTCCATAACATTTGGTACCCTTGTCATATTTTGTCCCAACATAAGCAAACATACTTAATTGATCCTTTATTTTCTCTGACATTGAGATACTGCATAACTTTGCCTCTGTTTTTATAGATACAATTCTCTCTCGAAATTTCTCTTATGGTCATCACTTGGAAAACTATTGGATCACACCTTTGTCTGTTATGAAACCAGCTCACAAAAAGATAGAAAAGATAGATCAACGCCTTAGAATTTAGCCTCTTCGAGGGGGCAAACTCCTTTACATTACATTGATACAAATGGCAAAACCTCCTTTCTATATATAGGAGTCTAAGGAGTCACAATATAACCCAGCCGACCTAACAATAATAATATAAAGCCACAAAAATAACAATAGAGGGATTCTATGGGGCCAGTAATAACAATATGGGGGAAATAGGGGCACAACAATATTAATAAGGGGTACAACTACCATAGTAATGGGGTAAT
>APFE031048919.1:26889-140058 GCA_000404065.3 Pinus taeda | reverse complement strand
AAGGGGGAGATTGTTGGCATTATGGTTCTGGTATGATTATATGGTTCAGATGTTGTACTTGATGGCAACACCCATGGCATGGCTCTCATTTTGATGAAAATAAAGAAGTATGCAAGAGAACAGTTCAGGAGGTGCGTACCCGCAGGTATACCGTGCAGGGACCGCGTCCAAATACGCAGTGCACACACTTCAAGACAGTAAAACGCCCACTCGTGGGGTTTCTCATGGTATTTAGCCGACAGTATTGTGTTATCATGGTTTTGGCCCGTGGTATTGTTTATTTTATTATTATTATTGATCCCCATGATTCTTGATTTGAGGAAGAGCATGCCTATATAAAGCTAAGGAGATCATTTGGCTTATGCATCTTTTGAGTATTGAATATCTTAAGATCTGATCTATTGGGTTCTCAGTTTAAAAAGCTTGATCTATAGAAGAGAAGTTGAATGCGAATCTGTGAAGGGTGATTTCTCGAGCGCAAGATCAGATCTGAGTATCTGACTGTTTTTGACCCTAATCAAAGGTGCACAGGTGATCCACAGTGGCAGTGCATGGGTACGTAGAGGCAACAAAGGGTCAGTGCGTGGGTACGCAGAAGAGATGAAGGTGCAGCGTGTGGGTACGCAGAGGCGACAAAGGTGAAGTGCGTGGGTACGTAGCGCGTCAGTGCTTCAGGTGCGTGCTTGCTGTTAAAGTACGCGACGCGACAGTGTTTTTGGGCGCGTACCTGCGGTGACAGTATGCGGTGCGTTAATTCTTCTGAGTGCGTGCCTACATTGCAGTACACGGCGCAATAGTACATTTGGGTGCGTACTGTACGCAGATCAGTGAAAGAAGCATTGTGTGGCCACGCAGTATACAAGAAGGAACTCTGCGGGTATACGCAGAGAAGCAGAGGGTGAAGTGCATAGCGACGTAGGCCAGTAAAAAGAAAACTGCGTATCTGTTTTAAGATCTTCTGTTGGGTGAATTTTTCTTGTTGATAAGGGGTTCTGGGTTCAGTTCTGTTATTGTTGATATGGTTATTGCAGCTGACTGTATAACTTACATGTACTTGATGATCATTTGATGTATATGGATCTAGTTTGAAAATTTATGAAAAGTGGTCCTTGAAAAGATGTAGGGGGTTGTAGCTTCCTTCCAGGAGAGACTGGAAAACGAGAGAGAGTTGTAGCTCTCTGCAGGTTGTGGCCTGCGTACTGGTAAAGGACTGCACCAGTACAAGACCATTGTAAAAGGAGTTTCTAATTTGAAAGAAGATAGAGACATATTGCAGCAGGTGGTTTTCACCCACATTGGGTTTCCACCTTATATCTGGTGTTCTTTGATGTGACTGTCTACTTTTCTGATTCATGCTCATTATTTATGGTATTGGTATGCAAAATAATTCAAAGTATAAATAAAAAGGATTTGGTAAAAGAATTAGATAATACTAATTCCCCCCCCCCTCTCAGTATTATTGTCAACATACATGTGTTACATGTAGTCAGATGATCAAACCTTGGGAATTGCCAATCAATTGGAGGAAAATTCCTAAAAAATAGGGGCTAATTCTCTAGGAATTTCACAAGGAAATAAGGGCTCAAGCAGAGGTAGATATTAACTATTTCTAGGTCATAACTTCTCATTGAGCAGAGAGATAGGTTATTCACTTTCAGGTTGTGCTCAGTGCGGGCGAGAAATTGTAATACATCTCTATTCATTTGATTAATGAAAAGAGGCTTGAGGGGTTTTTTCTAGTTGGGTACCCCTAGAAAAAACATTGTGCATGTGCGTTATTTCTTATTGCATGTCTGATATTTTTGTTCTAAATTGTGAATTGAATTATGCAGATCAATAGAGTAGAATTGTATCTCTTGATTCAGATTAAAATTTCTTGAGCAGTTGTAATTTTATCACTAAATTTATACATGGTATTAGAGAAGGATTCACATTAGAGTAGGAATTTTGAAGTTGTTTCTCAGGAGGTTTGAATTTGCATCTTCAATGTAGCAAGATCTCTTTAGGTTTGGGAGAATGACCTTCAACGAGCTGAGATTAGAGTATGCCTTGGAAGGCATCTCAAATTTAATTGCATGGAAGGATCACATGGAGGCAATGCTTGATGACAACGAATTGCTAGAACATGTCAAGGCAAACATTCCAAAACTAGGATCCACTGATGCCCATAACCTAGCCCAATGGAAGAAAGATGTAGCCAAGGTGAGAAAAATAATCTTGAAGTGTGTGATAGACCACATTGTCTTAAATATCCATGGGAAAGGAAATCCTTTCATAATGTGGAAGGCACTGGCAGAGTTATTCGAGAATATTAATGACCATAGAAAATTGTCCTTCAAAGACAAACTTAGAAATATCAATATGCAGAAGAATGACACTATTATGCAGTATCTCAACAGATTTACACAAGTTTGTGATGAGCTTGGAGGGCCTTGTGTGAATGTTGTAGAAGATGACCTAGTGAGCCTATCTCTCCTACGTCTTCGAAAAATCTAGCATAGCTACCAGGATTCGGTGAATGGGAGGGAGAATTATAGAATTGGGAATGCTTGTGTTCCGATTTGGTATAGAAGAGATTAGGAAAAATACCAGAGATGAAACTTCATCCAAGTGCGAAGATGAAGAAAACTTTGCATTGGTTGGAAAGGGAAAGAAGGGGAAAGGGAAGAAATTTCAAACCAAACCAGAATCCACCCAAGGGGAAAAGAAGAAAGACTTGTCCAAAATAAAATGATTCAATTGTCATGAATTTTAGGACTATGCTACAAAGTGTCCACACAAAAACTATGGCAAGAAGAAATCAGGAGGAGAAGCAAGTGAGGCATTGGCTTCACAATTTGAGCTAGACTTCACCCTTATTGCATGCATAACCAACACTGTGATGGAGATTGTGTTGTACTTATACTCTTGTGCCTCATTCCACATGATAGAGTGTAGAGAAGTTTTTAGTTACCTAGAGGAGAAAGATATCTAGGTGCAAATTGAGCTTGGGGATGATGAAATGTTCAATACTAGCGGGATTGTTATGATAAAATTTTAGAAGGAGTAGGGATATCCTCTTCACCTCAAAGATTTCATTTTTGTTCTAGGCCTAAATAAGAACCTCATCTCTATATAATTTTTGGAAGACCATGCTTATGATGTGATCTTTGCAAAGGGAAACCATTCTTGATACACATAGCCATTAGACATGTGAAGCATACGGGGTTCAAGTGAAGAACCTGTACAAGTTGGATGTGGAAGATTGTGCTACATTAAGTAGTAAGGGAGAGAAAATGTAGATCCACGATGTCAGTGAACTTTGACACAAGATATTGGGCCATTTTCATCATGGCACACTGAAAATTATGCAACAAATAACCACTAGCCTCCTTAAAGGAGAATTGGAGTAACATGATGTTTGTAAAGGTTGTACCTTTGGGAAGATGTCAAATCCACATTCCATGAGTGAGATAGAAAAACACATGCAATATTGGAAAGAGTCCACTTTGATGTTTGTGGACATTTCTTGATAGGCTCCACTACAAGACACAAATATTTTGTTATTTTTATTAATGGTTTCTTGAGGAAGTGCTGGATCTTCTTCATGCAGAAGAAGGATGTTACATTCTCAAGTTTTGTAGAATTCACGTCACTAGTTGAGAAAGAGACCAACAAGAAGGTGAAGGATCTAAGGAATGATAATGGAGATGAGTATGTTTCTAATGACTTCAAGAAGTTATGTGCGAAAGAAGGCATTCAAAGAGAGTTGACAACACCCTACAACCCACAACGGAATGGTGTAGTTGAGAGAAATAACCAGAGAATTGTTGGAGCTGTGAGAGCTATTCTACATGACTAAAGCCTACCACTACATTTGTGGGAAGAGGCATGTAACACAAAAATATACTTATAGAACCAGATTCCTCCTCGAATTCTTGGTATGATTACATCAGAGGAGGCTTTATCGTGGAGAAAGCTAGATGTCTCTCACTTCAGGATTTTTGGAGCCTTTGTTTACTTCCATGTCACCAAATATTTGAGGAAGAAGCTTGAGCCGATAGTAGAGTTTGGAGATTTTGCGGGTTACACCAAAACTCCACACAATTACTATGTGTACCTACCTTCCCTCATAATGATAGTTGTGCGAAGAGATGTAAATTTTTATGAGGATAAAGTGATGTGGTGCTCTCTTGAGAGGGAACTTAAGATCCTACCAAAAGAGGATATTTTAGCTCCAAAGGAGGAGCCTCAAGAAGTTGTGGAGCAACAAAAAATAAAGGAGCAGTGATTGGAGACATCTATTCAAGTAAAAACATCCAGAGAAGTGAGGAAAAGAACCAGGGAAGCTGATAGATTAGTGTAGGATGCGAGGGAGAATGTGGGAGCTCCCACAAATTTATGCAAACAAGGGAGTTCACCTGAGAGCTACACTAGTTACATAGCTCTAATGACTGAGATTGTAGAGATTGATCCATCCTATTTTGAGGAAGAAATAGAGCAACTTGTTTGTGTTGATTCCATGGTGTCAGAATACGAATCCATCATGAAGAATAATGTTTGGGAAGTGGTCCCACGACCGAAAAATAAATTAGTTGTGGGTTCAAGATGGATCTTCAAAGCTAAGTATCTAGTAGATAGAAGCATAGAGAAGCATAAGGCCAAATTTGTGGCCAAATTATTCTCTCAAGTTGAGGGAATTGATTATGAGGAAATCTTTGCTCCTGTAGAAAGGTATTCATCCATTAGATCAATTCTTTCACTGAATGCACAAATGGGGTGGAAGATCCACCAGATGGATTTAAAACAACATTTCTCAATGGTGTTATTAAGGAGGAAGTGTACATTGAGCAACCAAAAGGTTTTGAGACATTTGATCAGGAGTCTCATGTGTTGGCATTATGACTAATGTGTTGTCCTTGATGGAAACCTACTTGATAAAGATGTCAACATGATGGTAGAAGAATAAGTATACATGATAGTACATAAGTGATAGCGATATTGGACAAAGGAATATCATTTCAGAGAGAGAGGAAGGCTAAAGGTGATGTTTTAAGAAGTATATACGGGTCCTATGAACAAAGGATATGTACATACGTGGGTATTGTGAAGCAAAGTCGCGTACATTTTCCACATCATAGTATTATCAATACTAAGGGTATTTACCATGGTATTGGCCCATAGTAATGAGCGTGACAATGGATATTTGATCTCGACAAAGAATACCATCAACATAACTACAAAATTGGCCTAAGGTATTGGCTAAGGCCTAAGCTATATAAGGTGATGGAGATCAAAGTGCTAAGTGTGCATGTAATAGGCTATTGATGATTGGTTTGATTTGAGATAGGTGTGCACCAAGGAGTATGATAATGGACCAGATCTATTAGATCTGAAATGACAATATATTAAATAATATTCTTATGGTTTGATATATCTATGATGATGATTTTATGATGTGTATTTGTTAAGGTGTATGCCGATATTTGGGTTTCACAAGTGTTTTGGTGTGCAATGAAGGTTTGACTCAGTACTTATGGATATGTACACAAGTTTTCTTCAGAAAGGTCATGTACATACATGAATCATCTACTGGGAAGTCATTTATATATTCTGTTGTATGGACAAATTTATACGCATGTATAAAGTATGAAAGGCGCATACATACGTGAAAATGCTTTATAAGGGTCACGTACATTTTTTAGGGTTTTGCAGTATGAGTTGATGATAATGGTTGATTTATTCTATTATGTTTTTTGTTGTCTATCGATGAAGTCTCTTATAATTATCTGTGTTTGACAGTACTGTTTGAACTGAATTGATTATGAATTAAAGTATTGATTTGTGATGATGCTGCTAGGTGATAATCTGTATTTGGTTCAATAATTTATGTTGGCTTCAATATATGTTTGGGTGATTTATTTGGTGGTACAGTGATAAAAATTAAGCTATTTTTAGAACTTCACACAAGTATGATTCAGGGGAAACACGTACATACACATGTATGAGTAAGAACAATAGCGTATATATTATGACATATGTTTAGACAGGGTTTGCAGTGACAAAATATGGTTTTAGTGATGAACAATATGTGATCTGGTATTCTGATCAATGGGTATACAATGATATAAATTGGTCTGGTTGCTTGAACAAGTTATTTCTATGTTTGACTAGGTGATACAGTTGGTTCAATGATTAAGTAACTTGGTACATTGTTGGTTTTAGTATTGTTGTCTAATATTTGGAATGGATCCAATTTGAAACATTTTGAAAAGTGATCCACAAAGAACAAATGATAAGGGGATTGTAGCCCCCTTCCAGTAGAAGCCGGAAAATGAGATAAGGTGGTAGCCTTCTACAGGTGGGGTGCCTACGTACAAGTATGATTTTTATCCAGTACAATCTTGTAAGAAATTTCTCTTTATAATAAAAGAAGAAGAGATAGACGTCAACATCTACAGTTTTTTCCCACATTGGGTTTCCACCTAAGATCCTGGTGTTCATGTGTTGCTTGTGTGTGATGGATTATTTTGTTCCTGCTGCACATGGATACAATTTAATTAATGTTTAATGAAGTGCTCATATACTGGTTCAAGTTAAACAAATGATGAATTAGCTAAAAAATATAGTGAACTATATATACGCTCCTTGTCTTCATCACATTTGCATACATACACAGGTTTACTTCATAACAATTGTGTACATAAATCTAAATAATTAAAGAAAATTTTAAGTAGTTTAAAATACCGATTCACCCTGCCTTTCAGTATTTTTCCTAACAATTGGTATCATAGCAGGTCCTTCAGAAGAAGCTTGATCACTTGAAGGAAGATTCATCAAGATGAGCAACCAAGAGGGATCAACATCTATCAGACCACCATTGTTCAATGGATCCAGTCTTATTTTATGGAAAGTCAGAACAAGAGCTTACCTACAGTCACTTGGAGCAGATGTTTGGGTAATTATTGAAGGAGGCTATCAATATCCATCCTCCGTTCCCACATATGAATCAAAAAAGAAAAAAATATGAGACCAATGCAAAGGATTTCAATGCTCTATTAGGAAGCTTGGAAGAACCAGAATTTGTCAAAGTCATGCAACTGAATACCACAAAGGCTATATGTGACAAGATCATCCAAAGTTATGAAAGTGTCACCAAGGTAAAAAGTGCCAAGCTTCAAACTCTTAGAATTCAATATGAAACTCTCAAAATGTATAATGATGAAAGTATTGCAAGTTTCTTCCTTAGGGTAGATGAGATTGTGAATTCGATGAGAAATCTCCGTGACGAAATCAAAGAATCATTACTAGTTGAGAAAATCTTAAGATCTCTAACCCCAAAATTTGATTCGAAAGTCTCTTCCATTGAAGAAATGTAGGATTTGAAGAACTTTACTATTGAGAAACTTCATGGGATTTTAACAACCTATGAAATGAGAAAAGGGGCACCCTCAAATATCAGAGAAGTTGCATTCAAAGCTAGTTCTAAAGGAAAGGAAAAGGAGGATCTCGAGGAATCAGGTTATGTATTAGATGAAGAAGAGACAAATTTCATAAAGAAAATCCAAGTAGGTAATGACGTATTTAGAGGTAACATTCCTTTCAAATGTTTTGCTCGTGGAAGAGTTGGTCATTATGCTACTAAATTCCCTTATAGAGAAAACCATGTGAAAATAAATGATGCTACAAAAATGAATGTTATATGAAGGTTTGAAAATAAGAAAAGTTTCTACACACAGTTAGATAGTGATGGTCTTTCAAATGGTGAAGAATGTGAGTTTGATCAAGAATATCAATTACTTATGGAATTTACAGATAACTGTATTGATGAGTCCAATGATGTCTTTTTGGATGCCCTAGAAGAAAATGATAATCCCATTGAAGAAATAACTCAACTTAAAATTCATCTAGAAGAAGGTAAAATAACAGAATAAGCTCTGAAGAAAGAAATTCTATAAATGGAGAGACATAATGAAAAGTTAGAATTATAAATAGTAAGTTTAAGAAAGGAACATGAGAAAACAAAAGGTATAAATATTAGATTTGATAAAGGTTCTGAGACCCTGGAAGAAATCATCAAAGTACAACACTCTCCTCTAATAAGAATAGGTCTTGGATATAATCAAGAATCATCAAAATCTTCTGAAATAGGTACAAGAAGCTATGTCAATGTAGTAAAGGGAAGCAAAAAAAAAGTTACAATTCTCAACAAAGGAATAAGGGATCAAATGTCTCTCATATAAATCCTCCATACCACAATCAAAATAGAAACTACACAAAAAGGTATAATACTCCCATAAATTTCTACTTCAATAGTCAATTTGTCACAATTTTGGTCATAAGGCTGCTTAGTGCATTGCTTATAAAACTATCATGACTAGAAAAGCAAGAAAACAAAAGAATGAGATTGGATCAAAGAAATACTCCTACAATACCTTGTCACCTCTCCAAGTTGAAAAAAAGTGTTCCTTTTGCAATAACTTCTGGCATAGAGATATTGAATGCAAAAGAAAAATGAGGCCAACTCTACAGGATGAACAAAAGGAAACCACATCCAAGGTATGGACAAAAAACCATAGAATCTAAAAATTGTGGTTTGGATTTATATGTAGGAGATCAAGAAAGCATGTGGTACACTAACAGTGGATGCTCCAAGCATATGGCATGTGATGAAGATAAATTTACGTCATTTATTGAAATAAATAAAGAAAATAATGTAACATTTGGAAATAATTCACTTGCTGCTATCAAAGGAAAAGGAACTGTTTTACTGAAAGAAAAGATTAAAGATGGAAATGTTTTGTTTGTTGATGGATTAAAACATAACTTGTTAAGTCTTAGTCAGATGTGTGACCAAGGGCAAGAAGTTTTTTTTAGATCAAAGAATTGTGTAATATGAAATCTCGATATAGGTAAGATCGTAATAAAGGGAACAAGAACTCTAGGTAATGTCTTTGTCTTAGAAGGCGGTCTAGAACATTTTTACTAAATAGAATAAGAATAAATATGGCTCTAGCACAAAATATTGGGACACATAAGTTTCAGTCAATTACATAAGTCAAGCAAAATGGGAGTAGTTCACGACTTGCCTAACATCTCTCTAAAAAAAAGTACCATATGTAAATCATGTCAATTTAGTTAGCAAACTAGGGTGCAATTTAATGCTAAAGAAGGTACTTCAAGTAATCTACTTGAACTTATTCATATTGATTTGTGTGGTCCTATGAGAAAGAAGTATCCTCAGGGTGAACAATACTTCAGATTATTCATTGATGATTTTACTCGAATGTGTTGGATTGGCTTATTAAAACATAAAGATGAAGCATTTGATAAATTTAAAGTCTTCAAATCTCTAGTAGAGAATGAGTTATAATTGAAAATAAAATGTCTTAAATTTGATAGAGGAGGAGAATTCATATAAGATGAGTTCTTCGACTTTTGTGAACAACATGGCATCAAGAGGCAATTTTATATAGCTAAAGCTCCTCAACAAAATATAGTGGTAGAAAAGGTGAATAGAAAAATCAAACAAATGGCACATGCATGATTGATTAGTCTGGAACACCTCATACCTTATGGGGGAAAGCAACACAAACAACTATGAATATTCTCAACAAAGCTCATATTTGGGTAAACAATGATAAAACTCCTCATGAACTATGGTTTAATAAGTCTCCAACTGTCAAGCATTTTAGAGTCTTTGGAAGAAAATGGTACATAAAGAATAATGATGATAATCTTGGAAAGTTTGAAGCTAGAGTTGATGAAGGAATTCTCCTTGGATAATCCTCTAGAAGAAAAGGATATAAATGTTACAATAAAAGACTTCAAAAAATTGTTGAATGTATTGATGTTGTGATTGATGAAGCATCCACAGGTATTAAAAAGGAAACACCATGATATGATGAATGTATTCCCACGACGAGCCAAAAGGATGTAGAAGAGGGAAGAAATGAAGCATAAGAAGGAACTAAAAGCACAAAAGTAACATAAAAGACTCCTTCAAGGTAAGTTTATAAAATTCATCAGGAATCTCAAATTCTAGGTGAAAAGGAAGCAGAAGTACAAACTAGAATAACTCTTGTTGGGACCTCCAGTTATCTACCCATACTATCCACAATTGAACCTCAAAATTTCAATCAAGATAGCAAATATGAAAACTAGGTTAAGGCAATGGATGAAGAACTTGATCAAAGAGAAAAGAACCATACATGGGAACTAGTACCAAGACCTCATGATAAAAATGTAATTAGGAAAAAATGGGTATTCAAAAAAAAACTAAATGAAAAAGGAGAAGTAATTAGAAACAAAGAAAGGCTTGTATACGAAGGCTATGCTCAACAAGAAGGAATTGAATTTTAAGAAACATTCACACCCATAACTAGTTTTGAAGCCATAAGCATGTTCCTTGCATTTTCAAGCTTTCATAATTTTAAAGTCTATCAAATGGATGTTAAATCTACATTTCTAAATGGGGACCTAGAAGAAGAAGTTATATTGAAAAACCTGAAGGGTTCATCTTAGGAAATGATAAAAATCTTGTTTTCAAACTCAAGAAGGCATTATATGGGCTAAAAAAATCTCCTCGAGCATGGTATTATTGTCTTGACAAGTATCTTCAACAACAAGGCTTCACTAAGGGGTCTGCATATAGAAATCTATATATAAATATGGATGATGGTAAACTTTTGATAGTTGTTGTTTATGTAGATGACATAATATCTGGAAGCAATGAAGAATCTATGAGTCAAAGATTCGCTTCAGTCATGCAACAAGAATTTGAAATGTCCTCACTTGGTGAACTAACATAATTTCTTGGTCTTCAAGTTCAACAAGTAAAGAATGAAATATTTCTCTCGCAAACTAAGTACCTCAAGCTGATTTTGAAGAAACATGAAATGGAAGACTACAAGAATGTATGCACACTAATGATAATAGAATGTACTCTAAGCTCCCATGATGATTCTACCTTAGTAAACCAACTAGAATACAAATATATGATCAGGAGATTTCTCTACATTACATGCACAAGACCATACATAGTGCATGAAGTTAGGATTGTTGGAAGATTTCAAGCAAATCCTAAAGAAAATCATCTCTGCAAAGTCAAGAGAATATTCAAGTACCTACAAGGAACTCAAGATTATGGTCTATGGTATCCCAAAAATGAAGATTTTGCTCTTCATGGTTACACAGATGCATATTGGATAGGTAATGTTGATGATAAGAAAAGTACTAGTGGAGGAGAATTCTATTTGGGACCTCGCTTGGCATCATGGTTCAACCAAAAAAAATTAAAAAATCTCTATTGATTTATCTATTGCTGAGGAAGAATATGTTATTGTTACATCTTGCTACACACAACTGCTCTCGATGATACAAAAATTACATGATATTCAAATAAATTGGCCTCAACCCATACCCATTCTATGTGATAACACAAATGCCATAAGTATTTCTAAAAATCCTATCATGCATTGAAAAACCAAGCACATTCTAATCAAATGTCACTATTTACAAGATTAGGTACATGAAAAAAGGTCAAATTGGAGTATGTTCCCTCAAAAGAACAAGATGTAGATATATTTACAAAGCCTATTCCACATGATTCCTTTGAATATCTCAGGCAAAACTAGTAGCGGTCTCTACTTCATCACTTCATTAATTATTCTGACATATCTTTCACATTTTGGGGGAGAAATATATATGTTTTTTTTATGATGACTCCCATTGATATTTATGTTGCTTATATTACTGACAATACATCTAATGTAGTAACAACGAATCAAATAGTACAAGCTAAGGGGGTCTAGTTGTGGTTGTGAAAAATTCAACATTTTACATTCTATATGCGGATATTATGAAGGAAAGTCACGTATTTTTCTCCATTATGAAGAAACAATTGGACAGACTGAGGGAAAGGTTCTAATATGCTTCAGACAATTATTATTTGGCATTCTGGTCTTGATATTGATTGGTTACAGTTTGTTATTACTCAGGTGCTACTTAGAAGTGGTATTTTCTTATGATGGTTTATGAGTTGCTGCAATATGATGTTGATGTTTTGATGAACTTACTAATTGATGAAGATGCTTTGATAGCCTAACTGATGGATGAGTTAATGTGATCAGATTTGATAGTGAATAGTCGGTACAGGTTCAGGGGGAGAATTTTCTATGCTTCTAACAGTGCATTGTTGGAATTATGATTTCTTTAGCATTCTAGTATGATGATGTTCATGATAGGTATATGTCATGTATGATGTTGCTAAATGCACATATGTTGATGAAGTGTTTGTTGTCACACTTAATTCTTATGGTGCAGATCCTATATGGTGTATGATAGTTGTTGATGACTATCATCGTCTTGTTGAGGTCTTTTGTTTTGGTTATAAATGTCATATTTCTATCTTGATGTAAAGGTAATATAAATACCCATGACATAAATTTTTATATTCAATCATGATTAAACTATTGGATTCAAGTTCATTATGTATTTAATCCCATTATTTTGGGCCTTTGATGTAATGTTGACTCAAATATGTAACCCCATTGTGTTGGGTAATTGATGTAAGTATGAGTCCTTGGTGATAGGGAAGGCCAAATTTGGTTGACTCATATCATCATGTACTTTTTTGTATATCTTCTATAAGTTTCAGCACATGCTCAGGGGGGAGCATGGTCAGTGCTCATATTCAGTAGTATCAAACTACAAAAGAGGCCTTCATTCAACATTGATCAACCCTTTTCCCTTGATGTCAAAGAGGGAGAGAAGCTTGGTGTTTGGGAATTCTTGGTGACTTGGGAGAGAGGATTGGTATATCTAAAGATGTGGTTACATGTATACAGGTGTTCGTGACCAAAAACCAAATTGGTTGCCATACAGTCCAAAGGGGGAGATTGTTGGCATTATGACTAATGTGTTGTTCTTGATGACAACCTACTTGATAAAGATGTCAACATGATGCTAGTAGAATGATTATACATGAAAATACAGATGTGAAAAAGAGGTTAGACAAAGGAATATCAATTCATAGACAGAGGAAGACTAAATGTGATGTTTTAAGAAGTATACGTAGGTCCTATGAACAAAGGCCACAGACATACGTGGGTATGGTGAAGAAAAGTCGTGTACAATTTCTGCACCATAGTATTCTCAATACTAGGGGTCTTTACCATGGTATTGGCCAATAGTAATGAGCACAACAACAAATATTTGATCCCGTCAAAGAATACTATCGGAATAAGTACAAAATTGGCTGAAGGTATTGGCTAAGACATAATCTATATAAGGAGATAGAGATCAAAGTGTTAAGTGTGCATGTATTGGGTTATGATCTAAAATAGATGTGCAGCAAGGAGTATGATAATGGATCAGACTCTATTAGATTTTAAATGACTATATATTGAATAATATGCTTATAGTTTAGTAGATTTTTTATGATGATTTTATGATATGTATTTGTTAAGGTGTATTATGAGATTTGGGTTTGACAGGAATTCTAGTGTACAATGAAGGTTTGACACAATGATTACAGATCTGTACGAGGTTTACTTCATAAAGGTCACGCACATATGTGAATCGTCTTCTGCGTAGTCATGTATATATTCTACAGTATGGACAGATTTCTACGTAGGTATCAAGTATGAAAGGCGCGTACATACACAAAAATGCTTAAATCACGTACATCTTCTAGGCTTTTGTAGTATGAGCTAATGATAATGGTTTATATATTTTGTTATTTTTGTTATTGTCTGTCGATGAAGTCTCTTATAATTATCTGTGTTTGAGAGTAATTTTGGGATGAATTGATTATGAGGTAAAGTGTTGATTTATGATGATGCTGCTAGGTGATAATTTGTATTTCGTTCAGTGATTTATGTTGGCTTCAATCTCTGTTTGAGTGATTGATTCAGTGGTACAGTGATACATATTAACTATTTTGAGACTGTACATGCGTATGATTTAGGGGAAACACGTACATGCGCAGGTATGAGTAAGAACAATAGCGTATATATTTTGGCATATGTTTAGACATGGTTTGCAATGACATAATATGGTTTTAGTGATGAATAATAGATGATTTGGTATTTTGATGCATGTGTATACAATGATATAAGTTGGTCTAGTTGTTTGAACAAGTTATTTCTATGTTTGACTTGGTGATGCAATTGGTTTAGTGATTAAGTAACTTGGTACAATGTTGGTTCAATATTGTTGTCTGATATTTGGAACAGATCTAGATTGAAACATTCTGAAAAGTGATCCACAAAGAATAGAGGATAAGGGGGTTGTAGCTCCCTTCCAGTAGAAGCAAAAAATGAGAGAAGGTTATAGCCTCCTATAGGTGGGTTCTTGTGTACTAATATGAGTCTACGCCAGTACATGCTTGTAAGAAATTTCTCTTTATAATAAAATAAGAAGACAAAGATGACAACAATGATGGTTTTTTCCCACATTAGGTTTCCACCTAAAATCTTGGTGTTCATCTGTTGCTTGCGTGTGATAGGTTATTCTATTCTTATTTCACAGGGTCATTGTTAATTAGTGTTTAATAAAGTAATAATATCCTGGTTCAAGTTAAACATATGATGAATTATTGAGAAGAATTTTTGGCGAAAATCACATCATGATTCATTTTTCATCACGTTTCGAACCAACAAGTGTGGTTCATTGGCAGGACAAGTCCTGGCAATGAACCAGACTTGTTGGTTTGAAACACATCGACAAATGAATCATGATGTGATTTTCACTGAAAAATCTTCTCAATATTGATATGGATCACAGAAGCCTCAACTCAATAAAGGTTTAATTCATAAAGGTTGTGTACATAAATCTGAATAAGAAAAGAAAAGTTTAGTTAGTTTAAAATACTGATTCACCCCCCTCTTAGTATTTTTCCTAACATCATGTGTATAGACTCAAGCAAGCATTGTACAATCTCAAACAACAACCCCGTGCTTCGTACAATAAGATCGATATTATCTCATTGGTTTGAGATTCACCAAAAGTGAAGCAGATGCAAACCTCTATCATATTTTGGTCGAAGGTAAATTTCTTATCATTGTTTTATATGTTCATGACTTAATATTAATAGGCGATGAGAAACTAATAAACTCTTGAAAGGAGGACCTTGCAAGGGAATTTCAGATGAAGGACATGAGTCTTGTGCACTACTTCCTTGGGTTGGAAGTATGGAAAAGGCGATTGGGAATTGTTTATGTCTCAAGGTAAGTATGCCAATGAGATACTGCAAATATTCCACATGGAGAGTTGTAAAACCATGGAGACACCTCTAGTGACCAATTGGAGGAAGGACACTGCCACTTCAGGTGAATAGGTGGATGCTACCATTTACAGATAGTTACTGGATTCATTGATGTATCTTGTGAACACATGACCGTATATGTGCTATGCAGTCAACCAAATAAGCCAAGATATGGTTAGGCCAACCAAATTTTATTGGAAGGCAGCTAAGCATGTCTTACGAAACCTCATAGGAACTACCTAGTATGGATTATGCTACGGATGGACAGAGAGAGTGAAGCTGTGTGGCTTCACAGACGCAGATTGGGCAGGGAGTCCATCTAACTGAAAGAGTACATTAGGTGAAATTTTCAGTGTTGGGTTTGCAATGGTTTCCTGGTACAGTAGGAAGCAAAGATCTGTGGTGCTCAACTCGGTAGAATCAAAATACATGGCTGCGAGTCAAGCAACATGTGAGACAATCTGGATGAGAAAGATACTTTTGGGACTGTTTGGTTACATGATGGATCCAAATATGATCTATTGTGATAATCAAAGTTGTATTAAGCTCTCTAAGAATCTGATATTTCACGATCAATCCAAGCATATAGATATATGGTATCATCATTCACGGGACTATGTGTAGAGGCGGATAATGTTGCTACAATACATTCCAATAGAGGAACAAGATGCTGACATCTTGACAAAGGCTTTATTAAGAGGGAAATTTGAGTTCCACAGTTGCAGGATAGGGGTGGTTGATAATCCATTTCTTGCTAAGAGGGAGTGTAGAGAAGTGCAACAAGAAAGTCTCAATTTTATTTTACCTTAGTCAAAATGAGAAAATTTGAATTTCCATAGTAGCAAACAACTTGGATGCAGTTAACTTGTGTGAAATTTCTCTTGTCACTTTGTTAGCTCAGTAAATTCAAGTTAGAGTGCTTGAAGTTTAGTTAAGCATGTGTGATTGCTAAATTGTAGTAATCCAGTTCAGTTATATCCAATTATGTTAAATTAAATTGGTTCCAACAATTGGAGGAACTGGTGGAAGTTCAGTTGTGCAGTGGACAACACTCTAACTCAGTGATCATCTAGTTAACTGATCAATCAACCTAAAATAACAAGTGCGTGTAGAGAATTTGAGTTCCCAATTGTGGTGGAGATTCCAAGGCATGTAATAAGAAATTGTAAACTAGTTTGAGTGTATAGGTGTTGCATGTAGTCAAATGATCAAACCTTAGGAAATACACAATCAATTGGAGGAAAATTCCTAAAAAATAGGGGCTAATTCTCTAGAAATTGTGTAAGGAAATAGGAGCTCAAGAAAAGGAAAAAATTGACTAAGTCTGGTTAGGGCTAATTCTGTAGGAATTGTGCAAGGAAACAGGGGCTCAAGAAGAGGCAAAAACCGACTAAATCTAGTTCATAACTTCTCATTAAGTAGAGAGATAGGTTATTCACTTGCAGGTTGTTCTAAATGCAGGAAAACAATTATAATACATCTATATTCATTTGATTAAAGCGAAGAGGCTTGAGGGGTATTTACTAGTTCCCCTAGAAAAAGTATTGTGCATGTGTGTTATTTCTTATTGAATGACTGAGATTGTTGTTCTAAATTGTGAATTGAATTTTTTAGATCAGTAGAGTAAAATTGTTTCTCTTGATTTAGATTAAAATTTCTTGAGCAGTTACAATTCTATCACCAAATTTCTACACTAAAGACTATAATAGTAAAATGACAAAAAACACACACTAATAAATGGATCAATATATGACATTTCATGTTATACTAGTAATCAAAATCAATTATTTTGCAAGTCAATAAATTAGTAATTGCAATGCATCAATGAAAATTTGTAAAAGTAACAATAAAATAACATGAAACACAATTTAGAATAAATTAAACAAACTATTACACTACCTTACTGTCACAACTATCCCTACTAAGGAGGTGGGCCCTTGCTCCTAAGTAGGGAGATGTTAATGCACAACTCATGAGCTAAGTCAATGTGATAATAAAGCCATGAACCACAGAGTTTTCATTAATATTAGAAAGAGGATTGTAAAGAATAGTTTCTCCAAGAACATAGTAGTCTCATCACTCCTACCAAAGGCAGAGGGGTTCCTTATTTATAGATTATATCACGCCTATTTTTAAGATAATAATTAGTTACGAGAATCTCTCGATTCTCATGCTATCCAAATTGAGATCCTTACATAAGAAATTGCAATAATTTGCTGAGAATAGAATAATGTTACAACAATATCTTCAAATAGTGGGAGACAAACAACACAAATTCATAATTGTCATAGCTGAATTAGTTGTATTGTCAAGGAGTAGTTACCTTGTCAAGAAAACAAAGTACTGTGAACAATTTATCAACACTGTGACAACAATATTAGAATAATATCATCTTGGAATATCAACTTCACAAAACCCGGGGAAACATCATAACATACAAACAACAATACTCTAGCAAGCTAGATTATCTTGAAATGAATCCTTTGTTAATCTTAGTAATACAATCGCTCAAAATAGTCAACCTCTTATCAAAATACAAACAAAACTACATTAACTAAGGTGATATAAGAAATTAGCATACACTAGTAAAAAATACGATGAATGGAGTAATGAACTTTGACTTAGAGGGGTAAATATGGTGGAAAAGATGCAAAATTGAGGATAAAAAGGATGCCAATTCCATGTCCCAACATTTCCCCCCCAATTGAAGCAACTACATGTCCTCATGCAAACCCTTTAGTCAATTTTCAGTGCATGTTGTGAGTGTAATTTGAAGAAATTGTAGGATGTTACTATATTATCTGTGTAAATTATGTAACCACGAGTGATGGTTAAATCCAACCACCACATCTCTGCATCTGTGGGCTTCAACTGATACAAATGTTGATGCTTAAATACATGGAACTAAATCAATGTGAATATGAATCTTAACCCAATCCATGTAGGAACATATCTCGTAAAACATTATAAATATTTAGGAATTGTAGAAATACCATGGACAAAATTTGGAAGCAATAAGGGTCCTCTTTTATTTAGCTTTCTATCACATACTTCCCATCTTAATTGTTGGGTGTGGAGCCTGTTTATCTTCTGTATTCAAAGGTTTCAGTTGGATGTATACCCCAGGAAGACTGTACACCCCTCCATGTGGGGGGGACTTGTTCACCCCGCGGGGGTTCAGGGGCAGCGCTCCCGAAGCTAAAAATAGATGGAAAAAATGCCTTGTAAAAGTCTAGTAATTTCTAATCAATCTGGTCCGTTCATTAGGTGGACGATCTGACGATAGAAGTTATGATTAATTTAGGGTTTTTTTTTCCCTAGAAGGCAACCCCTCACTATATATGAGGGAAATGTATTGTGTCTATATATCTTTGTATGAGTAAGGAAGAGAGAGGATATTGAGAGCGAAGAGGGTGTTACACCGGATCTGCTGTAGGTTATATCTCTTCAGTTTGCTGGATAATATAATAAAAGAAGGACTAGTTGTTTCTCCATGGACATAACCCAAATTGGGTGAACCACGTATATCTGTGTCTCTCTTGTTTTCTGCATTTTTCTGTGTTTATATTTCTACAATATTTTATGTGTTCCATTGCTCTATAATATATAATTTTCTAACATTAACTTGCTCCCATCCAATGCACCTTGTCTCATCAGTTCAACGCTCCTAGAAATTTTTTCTAGGAATTTTTTTTTGACTTCCATCACCATATCCCTTATTTATAGAGATTGTAAGAAATTGTTATACGCTCTTAATAATTCATGAACTAAACCATGCTCATTTCGAATACACAATGGATTTCCTTCCAGGTTTCTTATTACAATGTCATGAGTTGCCTTCCAACTGATTTGGTTCTTCATAAAAGAGGTGAATTGCCTAGCTGGATGTCTCCTACAAAAGGTTAAAAGTTAAAACTTTTCAAAGAAACAAAACTCATATAAATACATCTCACACAACAAATGTTTCTCTACAAAATTGGCTTGTTGAAATTCCTCCAGGAAGGTTGTAATGTTAGTAATTTTATATCACCCCTTCTCTTTGACTATTGTTAATATGAAGAAGATTTTTTATTTTATTTTTTCTTGTAAGAAAAAGTTATAAGAAGGAGAGGGTTTCTTGTAGTTGAATACACTCAGTGCAAGGTCATATATTTGTTCCTTGTCTTCCTATACTTTCCTAATTTCTTCCTGCAACTCTTGAATCTTCTTTCCCTCCTCCTTGACCTTGTCCCATTTTAGTCTCTGAAGTATCAATTCATCAACCCAAGATTCATTAAGTTTATGGAAAATTTTCTTATTATTTCTTAAAGAAATCACTCCTTTGTGCAATGAGATTGCAAGTCGTCTCCATTTTCCCAATTCAGCAAGGAAAAAAATTGAATCCAAGGGATCTTCAGGTTTAGGCCAAATTGTCTCTACTGCTATTATAGCAGTGTCTTCAACAATTTTTTGCAAATTCCCCTGTTCTTTCATTTGTTATTTCTTTACCTCTAGCTAAGCTACCTTAGCTACTTGTTATTTTGTAATAGTATCATTTTCGGTAGGTTCTTGTGTATCAATAATTTTATTTCTCTGAAGCTGCTCTACTTCATTTGCCGATTCTTGTGTGACAATAACATATTTAGCAAGTTGTTGTGGTGCAACCTGAAACTCCTCGGGATGTTCTTCTTCAACTATTGGTTCTTATGTGGCAAAAAAATCTTTAGTAGGTTCTTATGGTGTAGCATGAAATTCACATTCTCCACTTCAATTTCTACCTCAACTCCTACTGAATCACAAGATTTTGAATTTGTTCCTATGCATAAATAGCTTCTCCAAGCAACTCCACACATACTTTGCATAATGGTTTTATAACTTTTATTGTTTCAAAGGGAGGAGAAATATTTTTCACCATTTATACTACCTCATCTAGGGTTTCTAATCCTACATTCTTCTCAGTTTGAGAATTTTCCCTAAGCATATCAAGTTGATTTCTTAATTTTTTTTTTTCTTTTCTTATGTACTCAACTTGTTGAGACGAGCTAAAATTCAAACTTACCATGACAATGGGTATCATTTTTTTTCTTGAATTCCTCTTACATATCCTTGCTATTATGCTCCTATGATTTCTTTAATTATTCTGTAGAAGCAAAAAGGGTTTTGGATGATGTTGGAGTAGATGATGGTGGAACAACGATTTTAATTATTTTCTTTGGGAATTTTCCTCCCACAAATTTCTTCAATGGTCTCTTCTTTAATTTCTTCTATGGGGGTTTCTCTTCCTCAATTGGACATGCCCCATATTTATAAATTTCCGATGGTTTTCTAATAATGTACACTTGTGTTTCAAAATGCATTTTCTCAGTTCCTGAGTCTTTTTCTAGAGTATCGACATGAAGGGTTTTTGTAGGGATATTGTCCTGAGGGTTTTGCGCAAGTGTACTAGTAGAGAAATCACCCCTCCTACTCGGCCTTGATTGATCCAGGTGGATATTGGTGGCCATCCACCTATCCCATTTGGACAACCACGATTGTCTCTTTCAGATTTTTAGTGTCCGTAATTGTAGCACAATTTTCTATTTTTAGCAGTTTTTTTGGTCCTGAACTTCCGTAATCGTTTTGAGGCCCTAAGCGGCATTTTTTAGGAAATATGGGAGCAACATGGGTCCATGGACCTATTTTTCTCTTCCCAAAGTTATAGATCTCGGATAGATCTTTCTAATTAGCTATTGTACTCGTCAAACAGAGATCGGGTGCCAAAGTTACGACCCCAGGAAATTGATGTACCAATTTACCCAAACGAGGCCCACAATTTGGCGTTTCATCTTCTAGGGTTAGGTTTTGGGATGTTAGGGGTTTTCCATTGTTTCTCAACAATAAATAGGCCTTCGAGCCTCATTGTAACATAGTTCAAAGGCATGTAGCTGCCACATCTCTTCTTAGAGATAAGCTACCATCGCCCTAATTGGTTAATTTCCTTTTCTGTTTGTAAGCATATTTCAGTATTTTACATTAAAGAAATGAAGCATTATTTCCATTGCATCTCTGTGTTTATGGTGATCTTTGTAATTTGTTGCATTCCTGTTTAAATTTGGATCAGTGGTATCATAGCGATTTGCTTTTTTTCTTTGTTTTTCTTTGCATCTCCCCAACGAGGTCGGGATATAAGGAGTTAGGGCTTGAACTGGTCGAACCTTTGCAAGACCAGCCTCGCAAATCCCAAAGAAATCCCATGGTGGATGAAAAGAAATATGAGGGTGTAGGAGATCTTATCAAAATATTGCTCAAAGAACCCGTTGAGCGACAAAGGAGCACGGTGATGGAAAACTTTGCGCAGATCCTTCAGCGACTACCCAGAGGCGATGCATCGACTTCCAATAGCTACTCTGGAAATTCCACACCCTTTAAGGTACAAGTTAATTTTGAAATCCCCATCTTCGAGGGTCAAATAGATGCAGATGTCATAGATAAATGGTTAAATATGCTAGATGGGTATTTTTCTGTTCATGAATTTTCGAGTCGGGAAAATATTATTATCGCTTTTCTCAAAGCAGCCCCCCACGTCAAGGACTAGTGGGAAACCTACTGCGAGTAGAAGGATGAAAGTACGAGCTCACTATTCTAAGACGCACCCACTTGGAATTCATTTTTGGATGCCATTAAGGAGCAGTATTACCTTGTCAAAAGCTACGAGGACAAATACATAAAGTAGACCACGCTGCAGTAGGGAAGGGACCAAGATGTGCTGGAGTTCACAAAAATTTTTCAGACCCTTTGCACACAGTTGGATATCAAGGATTCAGAGCAGAATTGGATAATCAAATACCGCGGTTGCCTACACAAGTACATCTAGGAAGAGATGGAGTTCCTGAACATCTCCTTGCTCAGCACGGTGTATGATACACTATCAAAATTGAACAAAAGTTCAAATAGAAGAAGTGATACTTTGGATTTGCAAATCCGAAGACCAAAGGACAAAGCCAAGGTGGGGTGACCCAAGACAACCCGTTGAAGCTGTAAGAAAAGAACAATACCATGAAGTCAAAGAAGGACACAGGAAAGTGGTGTGAGTTCCACAAGAGTCCCACTCATAACACAAGTGAGTGTTGGACCAAGCAGTTGCTGGTGGCCGAGTTGAAGGCTTTAGAATCAGATGCATGTTCTAAACCTAAGTCAAAACCCGACAAGGGGAATGGCAAAGGGAAGCAGATCATTGATGCAGAGCCCAACGTCACTATTGCCACCACCAAGATCCAGAAGAATGAGCCCAAAGATCCAGAGGAAGGGGAACATCTTTTCCACTCACAGATGTGGGTGAAGGGTTCACCACTGCAATTCATTTTCAACAGTGGTAGCCAAAAGAACATCATTTCAGCAGATATCGTGAAGCGGTTGGGCCTACCAACTACACAACACCCGAAACCTTATAGTATAGGGTGGCTTCATGAAGGACAAGATCTCAAATTTCACCAGTAGTGCCGCTTTCCCTATAGCATCAAGCCCTTCACAAAGGAGGTATTGTGTGATGTTACACCTCCGGATGTTTGTGATGTATTATTAGGCCATCCATACTTGTGGAGTCGACATGCTATGTATGAGTCAAGGCCTCACACTATCATTATTTCTTTGGATAATTCATTATATAGGATACCAGAGGTAGCCCCACCTACCACCACCTCTTTGATCTCTACTAAGAAAGACAACAAGCTCATCTCCCAGACTAGGAATTCATTTTCTGTCTGATTCACTCCCAAAGTAAGGGGAAGATCGTCACCACATCCATGCCCCCCGCAAAGGGTTCCTCCATGCAGCAGTAGCAGCAAAGGAATATGATCATGACAGAACATAGGAACAAATTCTCCTTACCCATAGGGGTACCACACAAGCTTCAGGTGGGCAACAAAGTCTGGTTGCATCTACAAACAGAACGCCTTACAAGAGCGCATCAGAAGCTCTGACCATGCCGACATGGTCTTTACACCATTACTAAGGCTATGGGAAATAATGCTTTGGAGCACAACATTCCTCCATTCCTTCGTCTGTACCAAGTTTTCAATGTGTATCACCCTTGACCGTGCTTCCCACCATTACTGGGCACATCTGAGATTGCAGAACAACTCACCAGGGACCAAGTTCAGCAGATGGAGGAACTCAACGCAATGGGGACCATGGCTTCCTGAGGGGGAAGGAATGATCCAAGTGGATGTTGGTGGCCACCCACCTATCCCATTTGGACCACTGCGACTGTCTCTTTCAGATTTTCAGTTTATGTAATTGTAGCACAATTTACTATTTTTAGTAGTTTTTCGGGTCCTGAACTTTTAGAGCCATTTTGAGGCACTAAACAAGGTTTTTTGGGAAATATGGGAGAAACATGGGTCACATGGGTCCATGGACCATGTTTCTCTTCCCAAAGTTATAGTTCTCGGATAGATCTTTCTAATGAGCTATTGTACGCGTAAAACGGAGATCATGTGCCAAAGTTACAACCCCGGGAAATTGATATACCAATTTACCCAAACGGGGCCCACAATTTGGCATTTCATCTTCTAGGGTTAGGTTTTGGGATGTTAAGGGTTTTCCATTCCTTCTCAACAAAAAATAGGCCTTCGAGCTTCATTGTAACATAGTTTAGAGGCATGTAGTTGCCACGTCTCTTCTTAGAGATAAGCTACCATCGCCCTAGCCATTTTATTTCCATTTCTGTTTGTAAGCATATTTTAGTATTTTACATTAATGAAATGAAGTATTATTTCCGTGCATCTTCTGTGTTTATGGTGATCTCTGTAATTTGTTGCATTCTTGTTTAAATTAGGATTAGTGGTATCAGAGTGGTTTGCTTTTTTTCTCTATTTTTCTTTGCATGTCCCCAATGAGGTCGAAATATAAGGAGTAAGGGCTTGAACTGGTTGAACCTTTGCAAGACCAGCCTTGCAAATCCTAAGAGCCTCCCATGGTAGATGAAAAGAAAGATGAGGGGGCAGGGGATCCTATCAAAATCTTGCTGAAAGAAGCCCTCGAGCAACAAAGGAATGTGATGATGGACAAGTTTGTGCAGATCCTTCAGCGACTACCTGGAGGCGATGCATTGGCTTCCAACAGCTACTCGGGAAATGCCACAGCCTTTAAGGTACAAGTTAATTTTGAAATCCCCATATTTGAGGGTCAAATAGATGCAGATTCCGTAGATAAATTGTTAAATCTGCTAGATGGGTATTTTTAAGTTCATGAATTTCCGAATTGGGAAAATATTATTTTCACTCTTCTCAAAGTAGCCCCCACGTTAAGGACTGGTGAGAAACCTACTGCGAGCAAAAGGATGAAAGTATGAGCTCACTGTTCTTAGCCACACTCACTTGGAATTCATTCGGGGATGCCATTAAGGAGCAGTATTACCCTGTCAAAAGCTATGAGGACAAATACATAAAGTGGACCACGCTGCGGTAGGGAAGGGAGCAAGATGTGCTGGAGTTCAGAAAAATTTTTCATGCCCTTCGCACATAGTTGGGTATCAAGGATTTAGAGCAACATTTGATACTCAAATACCGCGGATGCCTGCACAAGTAAATCCAGGAATAGATGGAGTTCCTGAACATCTCCTCACTCGACACGGTGTACTGATACACTGTCAAAATTGAGCAAAAGTTCTAACAGAAGAAGTGAGACTTTGGATCTGCAAATGCAAAGACTAAAGGACAAAGCCAAGGCGGGGTGACCCAAGACAACCCATCGAAGCCACAAGAAAAGAAAAACACCACGAAGTCGAAGAAGGAGACAAGAAGGTGGTGTGAGTTCCACAAGAGTCCCACTCATAACACAAGTGAGTGTTGGACCAAGCAGTAGCTAGTGGTCGAGTTGAAGGCTTCAAAATTAGATGCGTGTTCTGACCCTAAGTCAGAATCCAACAAGGGGAATGACAAAGGGAAGCAGATCATTGATGCAGAGCCCAGAATCACTATTGCCACTGCCAAGATCCAAAAGAATGAGCGCGAAGATCCAGAGGAGGGGAAAACATCTTTTCCACTCACAGATGTGGGTGAAGGGTTGGCCGTTGCAATTCATTGTCGATAGTGGCAACCAAAAGAACCTCATTTCAGCAGAGGTCATGAAGCAGTTGGGCCTACCGACTACACCACAGACGTAGTCGTACAGTATCGGGTGGCTTCATGAAGGATGAGATCTCGAAGTTCACCAATAGTGCTGCCTTCCCTATAGCATCAAGCCCTTCATAGATGAGGTATTGTGTGATGTTACACCTCTAGATGTTTGTGATGTATTATTAGATCAACCATAATTGTGGAGGCGACATGCTTTGTATGAGTCAAGGCCTCGCACTGTCATTATTTCTTTGGATAATTCATTATATAGGATACCAGAGGTAGCCCCACCTATGGCCACCTCTTTGATCTCTACAAAGAAAGGCATCAAGCTCATCTCCCAGACTAGGAAATTCATTTTCTGTTTGATTCGCTCCCAAAGTAAGGGGAAGATCGTCACCACATCCATGACCCCCACGAAGGGTTCCTCCACGCAACAACAACAACAAAGGAATACGGTCATGACAGAACACAGGAACAACGTCTCCTCACCCACAAGGGTACAACACAAGCTTCAGGTGGGCAACAAAGTCTGGTTGCATCTGCAGACAGTACGCCTTACAAGAGCCCATCAGAAGCTCTGACCATGCCGACATAATCATTACACCATTACTAAGGTTATGGGAAATAATGCTTTGGAGCATAACATTCCTCCATTCCTTCCCCTGCACGAAGTGTTTAATGTGTACCGCCCTCAACCATGCTTCCCGCCATTACTGGACACATTCGAGATTGTAGAACAACTCACCAGGGACCAAGTTCAGCAGATGGAGGAACTCATCGCAATGGGGACCATTGCTTCCTAAGGGGGAAGGAATAATCTAGGTGGATGTTGATGGCCACCCACCTATCCCATTTGGACCCCCACGACTATCTCTTTCAGATTTTCAGTTTTCGTAATTGTAGCAGAATTTACTATTTTTAGTAGTTTTTCGGGTCTTGAACTTTCGGAGCCGTTTTGAGGCCCTAAATGACATTTTTTGGGAAATCTGGGAGCAACATGGGTCCATGGACCTATGTTTCTCTTCCCAAAGTTATAGTTCTTGGATATATCTTTATAACGAGCTATTGTACACATCAAACAGATATCAAGTGCCAAAGTTACGAACCCAAGAAATTGTTGTACCAATTTACCCAAATGGGGCCCACAATTTGGCGTTTCATCTTCTAGGGTTAGGTTTTGGGATGTTAAGGGTTTCCCATTGTTTCTCAACAATAAATAGGCCTTTGAGCCTCATTGTAACATAGTTCGGAGGCATGTAGCCACCACATCTCTTCTCAAAGATAAGCTACCATCGCCCTAGCTGGTTTATTTCCATTTCTGTTTGTAAGCATAGTTCAGTATTTTACATTAATGAAATGAACTATTATTTCTGCTGCATCTCTGTGTTTATGGTGATCTCTGTAATGTTTTGCATCCCTGTTTAAATCCGGATCACTGATTCCTCTACTTTAGGATTTCTAGCCCACTCCTTAGATTCACTTTCTTCAATCTCTTCTTGAACTGGTACTTTAGAAATGACCAATGTCCTTTCGCATGTACTCCCCTTTCATCCAGTGAATCAATGATGATGAGATTAATCAACCCATGATTGGTTACACATGTTTCAAGGTATTTAGAATGTTGAAAAAATTCTATCATATGTTGTAATGATTTAAGAAGGAAGTACGGCATATTGACCAAATGCCTACTATGCAGGTGTGCGAACAATTGGAAGTGATAATAAGAAATTATCCCAAATCATCCTTCACATTTGATGAAATTTTAGATAAAATAATCTACATATTCCCAGGAATGTGGAAGTGAGTTTCTATATACACCTCCCCCCTTTCTCCTTATTTCCTCTCCTTGTAAAAATGTAACCCTGGCTAGAGGAGCTGTGATGTTTTTTCTAAACAATCACACCCGTGCTTGAGGTAAGGTATCACCCTAGTGACGGCTTCATCTATAATATATGCCTATACCCTCTAACCATGAAACCTTGTGAATTCAAGTTTTTTGCAAATTCTAAAGAAATATGTTCATTGAACCTTCGCAACATGTTAAAATACAATAACCAACCTATAACCTAGAATACCCCATAAGCTCTTGGGTAGTCCCTCAATCCATCAATAGAATTTGATTATTGTTGCAATGTTGCTCCTCCCATGATTGATTTCTCATGAACAAACACTATTAATGGTGCAACAAGTGTGCATAGAGTCACTATTGGAAGGAGGACAATAAGCTCACAAAATTTGGTAAGTTTTTAGTTACAATGGGGTATTAATCAATTTTTTCAATGCCATAATTAGGAGGTGGTGTAGATTTATGGATGGATTTACAATGGTCACATCAGAGTAACAACAACAAGGTGGTATAATTGGAAATGACATTCTGCATGCAAATTATTAATTGATCATTGCGCTAGATCAAAGTATTAATGTTGTATCGTACAAAAATATGATACGAATCCACCCCCATGCCAATTTTGAAATTAAGGTCATCCTCAACTACTATAAAAGATGGTCAATGTCACACCTAATTTGCAGTAATGAGAGTAAATTATAGAAATTTACCTGTATGAGCTTACCAATCATGCTGATGCAATAGTTGATAGGACTGATGGAAATTCATGGAACTTGTCCTTAGTGGGTCCCTTTGATACAATCACATTAGAGCTTACATGGTACAATAATTGGCAAGGTCCATTGTAACAACATGAAAATATCAATAATAACAAATACTTTAATAATGAAAACATTTGATGATTCGAAGGTAAGTCCAGTCTACGTCAATGACATTATCTGGTGCTCAACAGATACATCTGATCATATATCAACAACAACATCTAATGGTGAGTAGGTACATTTGGTTATGTGTTTGAAAAAAACATCTAATTGCGAACATGTACATCTAGTTGTGTATCAATAACCATGTTGAACTTTTTGTTTCATTAAACAAGTGATTACAGAAATCATAATACTATTATTGCATAAGGAAGTGTGTTAATCTCCAGCAAGCTAGTTTTCAGTCACCACATTGTCTAATTGTGCCTTGAAAGGGGGTTTCACCATGATACCTTTTATTTTTCACTTCTATTTATTTTTTATTTTTTATTTTTTATTTTTCATTTTCTTTATTTCTTTAAACAATAAAATAAATAAATTAAATGGCCGGCGAGGTGGAAAATTTTCCTTTTCTCTAATGGGTTTGAGATCTAAATTTGAGACAATGTTAACAACTAAATTCTTAGAGGTTGGATTGTGATACGATCAAATGTGATGTCCATTTTCAAAGAGTGTATCCACTCCATAAGGACCTAGCCACCTGTTACATATCTCTCCCTTAAACTCCTTAAATATGGAATCATATAATAGAGCCAAATTTCCTTTCTCAAACACTTTCTTTTTGATGAAATTTTCATGCCACTTAGCATGCTTCTGTTGGATATTATTAGTATTTTGCAAAACAACCAAGAGCATCTCTCCAAATTAATTTAACTTATCTAGATGGTGTTTATGAGCTATATTTAAGTAAAATTTCACCTCCAAAGAAGTTATGAATGTCTTTATCTCAAACTCAATGGGAAAGAAAATATTCTTACTGTACACAAGCTTGTAAGGAGAAAAATTTGTGGTGTTCCACCTAGTAGTCCTATATGCCCAAATCACTTTTGTAAGCCTTTCATCCCAATCATGACGGTGAATTTCCACTATATTTGTAAGAATTACTTCAAGTATTCTATTATTACTCTCCACATTCCCATTATCCCATGGATTGTAAGGTGAAGTAATTCAAGGATGTATCTTATATTTCTTGACAAAGTTCTCTACCAGCTGGGAAGTAAACTATGCTCCTCCATATATAACTATCTCCTTTGGCACCTAGTACTAAACAAAGATGTTTCAAATATAAAATATGAAATATCCCATTCAGTAGCATTGGTAAGTTCCTCTGCTTTAACGCACTTGGTGACATAGTTTGTACAGACTAAAATATAATACCTCTGCAAATATGGGGGGTTGATTAGTCCTACAAAATATAAAGCTCATCTCTCAAAAGGATTTATCATCAATTGAGATTGTAATGACATTTCATCTAATTGGATAGGTTGGACCATCCTTGAGCAACTGTCACACCCTTGCAAATACTTTCTTGCATCCTGGAATATAGTAGACCAAAAATAGCTTTTCTGAAGTGTTAGAAAATTATATATTATAAATAAATGGAAACTATAAAATATTGTAGAAACAAAAAGACATAAAATGCACAAAACAAGAGAGAGACACAGATATATGTGGTTCACCCAATTTGGGCTATGTCCACAGAGAAACAACCGGTACTTCCTCTTATGTTATCTAGCAAAATGAAGAGATACAACCTATAGCCAATCCGCTGTAATTTCCTCTTCGCTTTCACACAATCTCCTCTCTCTTTGTCACTTAGAATACACATCTACATAGTCGCAATAAAATTCCCTCATATATAGCGAGGGGTTGCCTTCTAGGGCAAAAAACACTAAATTAAACATAAATTCTAATGTTAGATCATCTGCCTAGTGAACGGCTCAGATTGACTACGAAATTAAAATATATTACAAGGCAATTTTACATCTATTTTTAGCTTGAGGGGCACTGTCCCCAAACCCCCGCTAGGGGGGGCTCATAAAAATCGCTATTTCCTCCCCCTAGAGCCCCCTAGTGGTGAACAAATGGGCGATGTTTCCGCCCCATTTTGAATTGGGGTCCAATGCGATGATACCTCTAAATAAAGAAGATAATCAAGCTCTACACCTAGCACGAAGCACCTTATAACCTTTATCCTATCAACAAAGTGCCCTGATTCACAAGGATTTTCATGACAATCCCTTAAAATGTCATGGTTTTCATATTTTCTTACACATCTCTTGATTTCATAATTAGGACATGTATGAAAGGGATAACGATCCAACCAAAAATATTAGGTACTTTTTTGAATAATTTTTCGTTTCTCCCTTGGAGAAAGGTGGTGTGTAAATTTCCCTGCAACAATGCAGTTAGCAATATTTGCATACAAGGGTGAGTAAGTGGAAACTACAAATGTATATTCATCTAGAAAATAATATTCAATAGGAAGACTATCATCATTATTTTTCCATCTAGAAAGAAAGTCAACAATAACATTATCACTTCTAGGCTTGTCTACAATGGTGATGCCAAATTCTTGTCGTAAAAGCAACCATATAGTAACTCTATAGTTGGTGACTAGTTTACTATTAAAAACTGAATAAAGAAATGATCAGTATGCACAAAAACTTGATAACCAATAATATAATGCCTAAATTTGTTGATAACATTTTTAACAGTGATAAATTTCTTCTCGTATACCATATAATTTAATTCTACAAGATTTAGATTCTTGTTGATATAGGAGATGACATGAGATTTTTTTCCTTCTTGTTGTACCAACATAACCCCAATGGAAATGTTCGAGGCATCCATGGAGATGTCGAACGAAAATGTCCAATTTGTTCCTCACAAAATGGCATCTTTTGTTACACACCTCTTAAGTTTTGCAAAATCATTTCTACACTTGTTAGTCCACATGAATTCTTTATCTTTTGACAGTAGGGAAAACAATGGATATTAAATTTTAGAATTTTTTTTTATAAAGCACCTATATAGCTTGCATGCCCAAAAATCTACATACCTATTTTTGTGTCTTAGGAGTAGGAATCTTCAAAATTACCTCAATTTTTGTTGGATAAAACTTTATACTTGCAATAAAGAGATAGTGTCCCAACACAATCCCTTCGTTTGTCATCATGTGGCAATTTTTTGTGCTAAGAAAGAGATAGGTTTGTATAAAACATTCAAGCACTTTTTAAGATTATTTAAGGAATCATCAAACCCATCATCATATGGTGTGAAATCATCCATGAAAATTTCCAAACAATCATAACCAAATCAAAAAATATTCCTAACACAACTTGTTGGAAAGTTGCTAGTGCATTATAGATTCTATTGTAGCAGTTGCAACACCCTCTAAAATTTTGGTCTACAACAAAATTTCAGAGCCTTGTTTTTTCCACTAATGGACGCAAACACTTGAGCTCATTCCATGAGCTCTTGTACATTCTTTTACACCCTTTTCTTGTCTGACCAACAATTGTCTTTTGGCATGTTGATTGTTTTTTCATGCTTGTGGTCTTGTTCCGGAAATTTTGAAGGTTGATCTTTGTGTGCATGAGTTGTCTTCGCTCTGTGAACATCGGTCGTACTCACTCACAAAGTTGTAAGCAATGCCACACAAGTGTCGTTACAGACGTTCGAAGGTCTATCTCAAGTGTCGCACTTGTTGCCCTCAACCTTAAAGATGGGCTCACTAAGCACATGTTTGTATTGTTGGTTTATGGTGTCCTGTTGTCAACTCATGTTAAGTGTTTGATCAAAATGTCATGTCTACACAAGTTCACTTTCTCTTTCACTTAGCCATTTTTCTTAAAAGTCTGTTGATTGAACAAACCCATTCAACCAGACCCCGACTGAGTTGCACTACGCAGTCTCAAATCTCAGTGACCCTACTCTGCTGCCCAGAATTGTGCAGTGCTTGAGGTTTTCCTCCCAGGTAGCTGCAGTACACAATCTTGGAAGTGAGTAGGCTATTTGTCTCACAGAATTGTGCAGAAGTTGTCTCCAAGTCCGATTTAATATGTGCTTCCCGTAAGATCAGTTATCAAGCCTCCCTCTGGTCAACTGGAAATACGCACTGCAATTTGACCTGGGGCTGCACTTCTCTCTAGAATTTCATAGACATGCCCAACTGCCTGCCCTGCACTGCCTGCAGAAATTGCACTATCATGCTGAGTCAGGCCTCTGGCTAGCTTGCTCTGCATTGCCCCTGAAAATTGCATAGATATGACTGGTACATCTGCTACTGCCCCACTCTACATTGTTTTTAGAAATTGCACAGTCTTTCTTGTCCCGCACTGTCTCTCATAAATGTGTAGTTATGAGCAACAACACCCTGAAACTCGACATGCCCTACTTTGGAAAATTGCGTAGAATTTCTTGCAAGTGCCCCTTACTTCCCATCTTGGTCTCCCTCCGAGAAATTTTGTAGATCCTTAGCTGGACACTGAGTGACCTGCTCAATCCTCATCCTAAAAAATGCATAGAACTGTCCAACAGTTTCCTCATACACCCTGCCTTGTCTTCCTTAGAGGAATTTCCTAGTTTTGTCCAACTGGTTTCCACCTTGCAGCTGTCATTGCTATCCATGATTGCGCAATTTTTCCTCCTAATGACCTCTGTGCAACTTTTCATTTCAATACTTCAGAGCCTATCATCCTAGCCTGAGTTGTGCTCTACGTAGTTTCAATGTCCTGTCCTCCCTCCTGATCACCTAGATCTAGACCTGCAACCGAAAACAATTCATCATACTAGAATAGGAGATTTTTAGATTTGATGTCGTCTCACCATGAGTGAGTTGCAAGAACATGTACATTGATGGAACATGGCATGACGACGAATAGGATGATGAAGGAGCATATGCTAGAAGACTTTCTTGCAATTGAATGAACGTACAAAGCACATAGAGCAACAAGAAAAAGGGATACATGCTTTTGAACCATCAAGAAAAGACCAAGACCATTGAAGAACTCACAACACATTACCATGCGGAGGTGAAGACACAACACACGAAGATCACATCCATCACTCAGCAACATAGCAGCTTGACATGGACACCACAGTCAACCAATACATGTCAGCAATGTCATGTCAATTTGTGTCACAAGTTGTCTCGACCACATCACTGCTATGGGCCATACTTGTTGTAATAAAATGTAATGTAATATGAAAGCCCAGGAGATGCACATATGAAGTTGAAGAGTCACGTGAAGTTGAAAAGTCATAGGAAGTTGAACAATCATGAGGGAAGTCCAAGAGTCACAAGGGTTAAGCATCACCCTTGGCTATATATACCCCCTTATTGTATAAGCAAAGGACTTTCCATCTTTTCTCCTCCCACATAGCCTTGAGAGTGTGTAGTCTGTTCTTTGAGGAGAAAGGAATGGATTCAATGTCCCACTAATGGGGCTAGTGATGTATGGTGTACAGATGTGTCTTGGAACTTTTTCATAATTCAAAAGGTTGTCTTAGGCTAGCACATTTTCATGCACATTTTGTATCCGTTTGTAAGACTATTATTTAAATGTTTGAATTGCATGTTTGCTTAACATATACTAAGATAGTTGAACTACTTAGGTTATTTTAGTACTTACATTGTTGAAGATGTGTTGTATTGTTTATTACTATTGTTTCATTCGTGTGGACTACTCCACAGGACATTAGATAGACCATTCTTCTTTTCATTGGTTATAATGATTATCACCCTCGTGTGGACTACTTTGCTGGACAGTGTACCTGTTTTCCCTTGTTCTTTGGGTTTAATGATAGTGCATCTGTTGTGGACTATTTCGCTGGATGTTGGAAATACCCTTGTTGTTTTCACGTGTGTCCCTCCCTCGGTGGTACTACTACCTCTCATCTAGAGGCTCACTTTTACCCTCTCCCTTATAGTAAGAGAAACCAGACACAAAGTTACATTACGCACTCAAGTCACCTCACTTTCTTAAAGTTACAAGCATAACACTCTCATGTGCTGAACAACAAGAGATAAGGAAAAGCTCTAAGATAATGGCAACTGGGCCATCGTACTAGATGGAACTCCTACATCAAATGGTGTGAGGTCTAGTTGGGACTTCATATCGGGGAGATCCCCTGAATGTTGGCAGGTCTAGCATCATCAAAAGCTTCCAAAAGGAAGCAATCAATCAGAAAATGTACCCCAAGGGAAGGTAAATATGGTATTGTCTTGATATTCAAGGGCAATCTGAATCTGATTATAAAAATTAAACCCATCAAGAAATGATTTATTTTTTTTCACCAGAAAGGGTATTAAGGGCTTAAAAAATAAAGGGTAGTGGGAAATTGTCATTTTGAGTGGCCTTTTTAAGCTCCTTGTAGTCATCACATATTCTACACTTTTCATACTTTTTAGGAAAAGAAACAAGTGGGGATACCCATTGACTATCTAAAATTGGGTAGATGAAATTTACATTCAATATTTTTTGAAGTTCTTCTTTGACAACATATCTCAAGGTTGGGTTCATTCTTTACTGAGGTTATTGGATAAGATGAGAAGCTTGTTTTAAATAACTATGGCAAGTGAATAAACTAGGGTGAATACCCTTCATCTCCTTATAATCACATGCAAAGGATTCCTTATACTTACTCAATAGCTATATCTAGTTCTCTATTTGTGGAAGGGATAGGTTAGGGTTAATGTTCAAGGTCTTTTCAGGTTCAATATCAGCTAGAATAATCTTAAGACTATGGGAAATTGATATTTCTTCTATAGTAATATCATCAACAACTTCATTCTCATTGGGTTTTTCCATTATAGAACTCAATATTTGGGATATTCATTGTGTAATTATTGTAGCTATTACAACCCCCTACAAAATTTTGCCTACATTCAATTTTTGGAGCCTCCTTTTGGTCTTGAGAACCATCATTTTGAGCTTTTAAAGTCATCCTTAGTCTTACTTTTCTATGTGTCAAGTTGTCTTTTAGTAATATCAAGTGCCACAACTTCTTTCTCTCACATGCTTAAATAGTGTGTTCCTCAATTGCACACTTCATGATGACAGTCACTCCTTCACATTCAAAATTGGGCACTTCCTGTTAGCAGTGACTGCGCATACCATAAAAATAGGGATTGTCAATCCTCTGTGGTAGTCAACTTCATAGTCTCTTGTGCCAATCAACTATGAAATCCATTATGCTCGTGAACTGTGTAGCTCCCATAGATAGTAACCTATGCAGTCTCTAAGATTAGACACTGCACACTCCCTGTGGTTAGCCAGTGTGCAACACTTGATGATAGTGTTGGCACACTTTTCAAAGTTAGCGTTGTCACAAGTGATAGTTAACTAACCCTAACTCCTAGATTTTTGACATGCCTGCACAAACCCTAACCCTAAGTTTATGAGTGCTCACCTATATAATAATCTAGTTTATATCTCATTGTCACACCCACGTTTGGATCTCTACACATTTCTTGAGTAGAAGGAGCTTCTTTTTGCATGTGCCTTGCTATTCTAGGTAATTTTCGTAATTTTCACTTTTATCCTCTTTTACTTTCGCTTTTGTCATTTTTTCTTTCGTAAGTGTCATTTTTCCTTATTTTAATTACAAGTGTCTCTTTTTCTATATTTATCTTTTTCACGTGTCATTTCTCTCTTGCATGCTTCCTTTTTAGTGTTGCTTCATATCCCAAGTACTTTCACATTATGATAATCATTGCAGATGAATGTATTTATGCATGTTAATCTTCTCACAATCCTCATTTCTCATTGTTTCTTAGTAGTTAGTTAAATTTTGAGCAGACCTGCTTCCCCATCTCTCCAACTATGAATTTCTCTCTTCTAGGCAACAGATCTCAAGCATTTCTCTCTGCTGATCCAACATGCACACCTCCCAAGACTTGTCTCTCATTAACTATGCATTGTGCAACTCTAGTCAACGATGGTGCCATCCTTTCTCATTGTGATTATGAACTACATAGTCCCTGGTCTCAACTATGAAATATGCACTTCCAACCAGCAACATGCACCCTCCTTTCCACTACTGATGTGAATTGCATAGTTGAGAATCTCTCTCTCTCTCAACAATTGCACATTTCACAATCGTAAGGCTCATATTTTCAACCTTGCCTCTTTTTGACTTATCATGTGTATTCTCTACTCTGTCATTATGTAATGTGCACTTCTAGTGACTAGTCAGGTTGTTCTTGCCTCAGTATACCCTCTTGTGTTAAGATCTTGCGTAATCCTCCCTCTTAGTGGCTGCTTGTTACATTTGATAGCTTGATAGAATATGTGACTTTCTGTGGAACTGAATTTATGTTGCCATGAGTGCATCTCCACTTCTAGTTGATTCCACTTAAGATATTATCAATATCACATCCTCCATTGACATGATTCCTCTGGTTACAAGACAAGAACTAGCTAAGGAGGCCACTAAAACCAATGCTAAATATGATGGAGAAAGTTCTAAATTAGGAGCACCTATCTTGGAAGATACTAGTTGTTTTGTGACTAAGTCTACTACCATATCATGGTTGATAGTAAAATATGCTTTCAGCAAGAAAATTTTCCCAGAGGATCTAGAAGATATAGAAATTTACATTAATGTTAAGAGATCCAAGTTCCACCAAGTTATTTGTGGATATCCGATGCTACCGTGTGCAATAGAAATCAAATGGATATTGTAGGGTTTATACTTCAAGAAAACGATTCTAAGTAGTGTGAGAAGGCAAAAACTCGCAACATATCAACCACATGATCTCCATTAATACTACAAATTGTCGAGGCCTAGAGAATAACTGAATTTAAGTATTATGCATTTTGGTTTCATTTGAATAATAAGGATGAATTTAGATCATGATGGCAGCAACCAACTAAGTTTCACCAAAAACTAGAGGGGATCTATAAGAAAAAATCACTAAAGAATGTTTACCATTATCCCATTGCAATGTATTGTAGACTGCATGGATGGGAAAGTACCGAGCTTTGTGAATAAGTACTTGGTGGTTAGAAAATGGAAGATCTACAACTAGTCAGATACACTTTCCTAACAACCTACAAATTAATGTATCAAAGGTGAAGAAGAATTCACAACGCAAGAAAACTTGGTTCCTTATGTCTGCATATATGCTTGTTGGAATTTGCACTAGAAATGAGTTTCTGGTCTAGAGTGGAAGTGGAATTGAAAATCTCTTTCTGTCAACATATATTACAAGCTACTTTCATAATTCAAGTACAGGGGAGTTTATGAAAAATTAGCTGAGCACTTATTTGTTGTTCTCTATTAGATGATATTTGATTTTGAGGCTCCCTACATGACTGATTAAGCCAAAGAAGCTATTATGGAAGCTACAAATTGGTTTGCTTCTTCTCAGGGCACCTATATCAAAGTCTTCGGATCCAAAAAGCCACCACATCTTTTTTTGAAGCATGTGACTGATAAGGTGGTCATGCATGAGATTAGGTATCAAATTTTCTTAGGACCATCACAACTATTGATAAAGAAGAAGAAGAAGAAGTCACCATGGCCTCTCCTTCCCTTGCAAGTGGGGTCTTATGAGCTAAAGAGTCTGAAGGTAAATAAATCATAAGTTGTACTCATGTGCCTCAGGTTTGATGAAATGTGTTTCCATAGATATGACCCCAAGGGAATAAGAAAAAAACATTGTGATAAGATACATTTTTCTTGGCCATATTTTTTTATTTCTCTGGAAGACAAGGAAAAGATGAAGATTTGGTACAATTCTTCTAGATCAACTAGGCCAAGTGATGAGGTGGGCCCTTCTAACACAAATCATATACCAGACATTGTTCAAGAAGGGAATGAATAGGAAGTGCCTACTCAAGATAGTGTTGTCAATCCAAAGAGGAATATCATGCATGACCCTAAAGAAGAGAGAAGCAAAAAATTTAAACCAGATTCAAACAATAAAGGTGCAATTGAAGCAGAGAGGAAAAGAAAGGAAGTAGAAGAAGAATGGAACAAGCGAGAAGAGGAGTAGAAAAAGGAAGAGGAAAACAAGAAATAGGAAGAAAGGAAATGTAAATAAGAAAAACAAAGGAAAAAAAGATAAGACATGCAAAGAAGGAAGAGCTAAGAACGAGAAAAGAAGAGGAGACTAGAAGGAAATAATAGGAAGAAGCCTTGCAAAAGTAGAGGGAAGAAGAAGAATGCCAAAAGCTGTTAGAAGAAGAAGAAATAAGGAGGAAACCAAAGGAATATTTATAGGATCAACAAGTAGATGATGAATAAGAGTAGGATGAACACGAATTAGGCATTATGTCAATTATATAACAAACAAGCTATCGACCCCGACTGCCTCTTACTGGTGATCATATTCCACTGAATGAAATGGGAATAATTCCTCCACTGGATTATAGGGTCATGGACTTTTAAAGCTTCACCTTTTATCATATAAAGAAACAAATAGCACAATAATGAAGAAGGTATTTTCTGAATGGCCCTCATCACCCTATTTCCATCAACATAGGAAGGGCGATTGTGCCAAACACTAGGAAGAATCCAAGAGAAGTTGAGACACCAAATGCAACCTTTGTGGAAGCCAATAAGGAGAAAAATAATTTATTGATATGATAAAATGAATAATTAGTAAATGAATTGGCTACTGCAAGGAAATAGGTTGATCATCTCATGCCTAAGAATCAAATATTGTCTTCCATGAGTACTAGTAAAAAGGAATTTAAAGCAACAATATTTGAAGAAATAAAGCCACTGGAAGACTCTATGAAGTAGTTATATGATGATATGTTCACACTGCATGAGGCTGTGGTGCTCCTGCATGAAGTGCAAAATAGATCACAAAATATCGTTAAGGTCTTGAAAACAACTTACACAATGATAAATGTTATCTAAGACTAGGGCACTAAATATCTAAATACACCTGTGTTGTTGGACAATAAAAGTAGATAAGATGCTGAAATGGATAGGGAATAAATTAGGATGTTCATACAAATTTATGAGAAGTTCCATACTTTTGCTACCAACACCATAACAACATATTCATGATTTTATAATGGATTCGATTCTTTGGCAAGGATGCATATGATACCTTCTAGTGGAACATTTACAAAAAGGGTAGGAAAATTATCAAGTAAGAGATAGAATATTTCTTGAAAAATATCAAAAAAGCGACCATTCAGGATGAGCTCGAGGTGACCAAAGAATCTATTTTGCAATATGTGACTGAGCCAACAAATATACACATGAAATTGATCATGTTGTTGAGCAACATTTAGATAGATTCCAAGACCATATATCCTAATGCGATGAAGGGTAAAATAATATATAATCTTGAAACACGACTGAAGGTTGAGCACATAGCAACAAAGTACAAAGCATGGCACCAATACCTTACAACAAAGTTACATGTTATTAGCACCAAGTTACAATTTCCATAATTTTGAACATGATGTATTATTTTGTCATATGGTTATGGCCACAATTTTTCATATTGTAATTTTGTATTTTGAAAATAATGAGAAAATATAAAATGTGTGAGTGGAAGTCCAAGAATCATATAGGGAATGTGAAGAGTCATTAGGTAGCTCTAAGGTTAAATAGGAGCTCAAAAGGCTTATGGAATCTCAAGGGTCGTGACAAAGCTCAAGAGTCACAAGGGGAGGTGAAAGGTCACCTCACTTGTTCTAAATAAACCCTCATAACTCAAGCAAAGGGCTTGGAATTTTGGAGAGCAAGCCTTGACTTCTCTAGTTTAGCATAATAAATAATATCATTATTTGCAAAAGCAAGTGGTAGCTTCATGTTCCACTATTGGGGCTAGTGTTTCACCATTGTAATTGTGTACTTGGAACTTTCACTTAACAATCAGAAGCTCTAAGAGCCAACACACTTTCATGCATGCATTGTAGATGTTCTAATACTATTCTTTTAATGTTTGTGATATATGTTATGTTCATACTTGCTAAATAAAATGAACTATTTCATTGGCTTTGGTATATATCTTGTTGAATATGCGTTGTTATTTTGTTTCATGATCGTTGTTATAATTTGAACTATTTTGTAGGTTAACTAATGAGTCTTTCTTTGCTCTTATGTGTCTCTTTTAGGATAATATTATTAATTTTCTACTAGAGGCTCACTCTTTCTTTCGCTTCCATGGAAGCATCTTTTATACATTGCAATTGGCGTCTCACAAAGCTTACTCACTTGCTAAACTCAAAGTTATGTACATGATATCTCATGTTGTTTATTTCATCCAAGACATATCCTTACGATCACTATAATGACAGTCGAACCGATATTCCAAATGGGGCTCCTATCCTAAAAGATGTGAGGTCTAATTGGGACTTCATACCGGGGAGACCCCCTTATTGTTGGCGAATTCCAATACCGTAAATAGTAATAATAGAGGGATCATTGATAAAACTACTAATGTTGTCATCCTTTGTCTCATTTTAAAAATACAAGGCCTTGCTAATAGTAAGGAGTGGTTGTGTATCATCTCCTTTTGGCTTAAATTTAGGCCATATAAGGGTCTCATAATCAACACAAGGCTTAGATAGAGGATAAATAATAACATTTTTGGTAGTATTCCCATTTGATATAGTCATAAACCATGATCTACAGCTAATGAATGCATATACAGTAGCCAACCAAGGTTTGCCTAAAATAATGGGGTGTCCCACTAAGTGAGTCTTGGGATTTAAAACTACAAAATCAACTAGGCACTCCCAATAATAAATTGAAATAACTATATCCTCTAGTATCCCTTCAGGGTAAATTTTAGACCTGTTAGCCAGTTCCAACACAACAAAGGTTGGTCTTAGATGGGTGAATCCAAACAACTCATAGTTCTACCTAATCATTATATTGATTCCAACACCCAAATCAAGTGTTTGCGATGGTTATCCCTCCAATATGAACAATCACGGTTGGATTCCTAGGTTCCTCATACTTGGTAGGTGGAATTTCTCCTAACATAATTTTTGACAATTTTCCTACCACATGCATAGTAGGTGGATCTCGAGGTTTTCTACCAAGTTTCTTCACAAAAAGTTCCCTTACCATTTTTGCATAAATTGGGACATCTTTAATTTCTTGAAGTAGTGGAATTCAGACATGTAAATTATTTAGCTATTTTAGAAAATCAAACTCAAGTTGAAGAGTAGCCTTAGCTATAGTTAATATTTCTGGGTATAGTAGTGTCATGGTTCTTAGAGACAACCCCCAGGTTGAGAAGAGGTCAGTGCCCAGGACATCTTAGTATGTTTTTAAAAGATAAGTCCGTTTTGCTCAAAGATTAGATATAAAATGACCAAATATGGTTCAACTAACCTTCTCAGAGGCAAATTAATTTTATTCATAGAAAATATTTCATTCCAAAGAATTAATGCTCATATCCGGTGGGCTACACACACGCAGTGCAATTTCATTGGTTGTTTCAGTATAGGTGAAAGAAGGAATATAAGGAAAGGAACTTAGTGCAAAGGGTTAATGATGGAATCCTATATACTAAATCCTAGTAGAATCATGAAAAATATAGAGGAAATGAGATACATAAACCATGGAGCATATTTTAAGGACTTCAATCCCACACAATATAGGTACTATTTTTCCATAACACAACATAGGTAATTTTTTTATATAAGATTGAATTCCAAAAACTACAATTACATAATTTTTGAGGGGAGAGAAAGACATATGAAATGATAAACAAAGACAAAATCACACACTACACATCTCAGTTCTTTGAATCACCATAAGCCTCTTCATTAATCTTTAAGAACAATATGCATCTAATAAGCTCCAAAACTTGCAAAACTTACATAAAATTACAGCCTCTGGAACAGAAAAACGTACCCTTACTAATGAGTTTTTCTTCCCTTTTATAGGGAGCACCAAAATAAGAACAACTTAAAAAGATATGGGGATGCTACAACTATCTAAACTAATTAGCTATGGAAACATGCAAATTTTCTAACTGTCCTAATTATTACATAACATATTTGATTCTCTTCGAAAATAAAATATTTACAAAAAATTCAAAAATGGTAGGAAATTGCCATTATTCCTAAATCAAAATATCGTCATTACTTACTTATTTGATATATTGAGATGGACCCAGGCTCCACTATTCGGACCCGTAGTGGGTTAACAAAATAATCACATTTATGCCATAATACTGGATCTGGTGTAGGAGCACAAAATGAAGTATTATATGTTATCTTCAAATTTGTAAGCTCAACGTAATTGAGCTTGGAAACAAACAAGGTCTTCACTAGCCAAAGTAACTGAAAATTGCTATGAAGATAGTTGACTCTAGTCCTACCCTTGAGAGCGACAACCTTTTCATGAGAAGAGTCTATTTTACTGTTAGCCTCCACTAATAACTTCTCATACTGCTCCCATGGAAGTAGGTTTCCTTGGAAGTCCCAACAACTAGGTAACCCCACCCTGGTTCTTTGATCAAAATTCAAATTGAATGAAACTACCAATTTGGCTAGATCATTCAAACACTCCTCAGCTTTAGCGTTGTTGCTTCTCTCTGGATCACTTTAGTAACCTCAATGATTTCTCCTATCCTATCTATGTTATCCATGGCTGATCCAGGTGGATATTGGTGGCCACTCGCCTATTCCACTTGGATCCCCACAATTGTTTCTTTCAGTTTTTTAGTTTCCTTATTTGTAGCACAATTTACTATTTTTGGCATTTTTTATGGTTGTGAACTTCCAAAGCCATTTCGAGGCCTAAACGACGTTTTTTTGAGAAAACTGGGACCAACATGTGTCATAGACCCATATTGGTCACTCATAAGGTATAGTCCTCAGATATATCTTTCTAACAAGGTATTGTGCACATCAAATGCAGATCGTATGCCAAAGTTATGACCCAGGGAAGTTGGTATACCAATTTACCCAAACGGGGCCCATAGTTTGGCGCTTCATCTCCTAGGGTTAGGTTTTCGGATGTTTAGGGTTTTCCATTGTTTCTCAACAATAAATAGGCCTTTAAGCCTCATTGTAACACAATTAAGAGGCATGTCATCGTTGTTGGGCCGTGAATACAACCACCTTTTTAACACTTATTTCATCCATTTTTACTTTTCTTTATCATGTTATTAATCACGGTTTATCATATAATTCTATTTTATAATGATTTATGCTCTTATGAATAAATATTATTTATTCTCCTTTATTTCTAATAAATTGATGATTATGAATGATTTTATCAATGACAGTTTCAATAAATTAGTTGTAACATTATTTACCATTTTTAACCTCCAAGATAATTTCTAGATTGAAGATTTGACCATTAAATGTGCCAGCTCATAAATTCGCTGGAATAAGAAGTTATAGTTTTGCGGTTGCAATGCTGAGCAAATGAAGAAGAATATGGAAAATATGGAACATGGGTTTTGTCCAGAACGGACCCAATTAACTTTATTAAAGAATTGTTTGCCTAAATTTGACTTGTACTGAGAGAAACACAGGATTCTTTGAGCACGATTTTCTTAGATTTGTTGTTGCGGCCATCCTCCAAATCTCAACTACAAAGCCAAATTCATCTTGCTCTTGTTGAGATATGGATGGAAATATATCTTCTTGTTGATCAATTGGTTGGAAAAAATCCAATTTTGTAGAATGATGTTGTAATTATCTCTATTATAACTGCTCTCTGCTCTCTCTCTATTAAATAAAAACAGAGATAAGAGAGGAGGAGGGAGAATTGATGGAAAAATGATGGCTAAGAGAATGGAGAATTGAGGATTTAGAATTAGAGATTTAGAATTAAGAATTCATGATAGGGTAGGAGGAAGAAAGGATTGTTTCATGCTGTAAATCTCAAAGCTTCAGTTTTTGTAATGATTTCACCATTTAATGATTAATGCCGGATTTGGGAGTTTTTGTTCATTATTTTCATCTGAAGTAACCCAGTAGCATCCGCCGGCGGCTAAGAGCCCAACCTCTGGTGGAGTACGCTGCTGCTGCTGTATATTATCTTCTTGGTTTATGCATGGTTTTGCTTATTAGCATTATTTGGTAATCTGGTATGTTCTGATATTTTACATCACGGTTCTATTATATTCGATTCATGTTCAACTAAGTAATATCATTCTCAATGCCAGGAATGTCGTATTGATTCATCTTGACTTGGTAACGCATTGCTATTCTTTCAATCATTGATATAACGTTGCTGATCCTTACAGAATGTATTGTTGTTCAATTACAGCGTATTCGTGTTGTAACACTTATTAATTGGTATTACTGAATTCATCTTAGAGATTATATTTCCTTGCGATTGTTGGATCTATTGATGTTGCTGTTCCATTATAAAATACAATCATATTATTTATAACTAAGACTGATAATTGGATTACCATATCAGATTACTATTAATGTGTGCCGTGTGTTAAGTTATTATGCATTTGTATTTGGCTTTCAAGCATTGTTCCATATTCTATCATTAATCAGTGTTGTTCTATTTACCGTGTGCTATTCGCTTCATCTTTAAAGATAGGGGATTGCCATTTGATTTCCATAGGATATGATTGACTGCATTTGATTTTGTAGACTAAGGCGTTAATGTTTGTTAAACTTAATTGCTGTTACAGTTTCTTGTTTGCTGTTCCATTTCAGGTTTGTTGTTCTATTTCTTAATTGTTGTTCCATTTCTTATCTACCGTTCCATTTTCTGTTATTTGAATTATTGATTGCTTTGGTGTGCTGAACAATCTGAAACTGTAGTGGCCATTGGCATTTGTTGTAGATTGACGATATGTTCCTTGATTACTTTTGGTTACATTAGTTTCCAAAGGGGTGAGTTATTGTTACTGGACCCTTGGCTGATACATTACTTATTTTTCCGAATGAATGACTTAGGCTTCAAGGTCTTTTGCTGTAAGTAGATTTTCTCTCAAGCATTCGTTTACTTATGGATTTTAATCACTATACTGCAAAACATTACTCTTGAGTAAATAGTCGCCTCAGACTGAGCACACTCTTGAAATAAAAAGTCATCCCTGGGTTGACAATTAATGTGAGGTAATTAGGAGTTAAAAAGACACCTTTTTATCGCTTGACAGCCGCCACATCTCTTCTCAGAGATAAGCTACCATCACCCAAGCTAGTCTTATTTCCATTCTGTTTGTAAGCATATTTCAGTATTTTACATTAATGAAGTGAAGCTTTATTTCTACTGCATCTTTGTATTTATGTTTATTTCTATACTTTGTTGTGTTCTTGCATAAATTTGAATTAGTGGTATCAGAGCGGTCTTTTCTTTCCCTGTTTTTCTTTGCATGTCCCCAACGAGGTTGGGATATAAGGAGCTAGGGCTTGATCTAGTTGAACCTTTACAAGATCAGCCTCACAAACCCCGCCGACCACCCATGGGGGAAGAAAAGAAAGACGAGGGGGTAGGAGATCCTATCAAAATATTACTCGAGGAGGCCCTCAAGAAACAAAGGAATGTGATGATGGATAACTTTGCCCAGATCCTTCAACAGTTCCCCACCGACAGTGCATCCACATCCAACAACCACTCTGGAGGCTCCACTCCTTTTAAGGCACAAGTAAAATTTGACATTCCCATATTTAAGGGAAAAATAGATGCAGACATCATGGTTAAATTGTTAAATCTATTGGGTGTGGAGCCTAATTATCTTATGTATTCAAAGGTACCGCTGCATTGGACCCCAGTTCATAATGGGGCGGAAATGCCGCCTATAAAATATTCGTTGTAGGGGGGGTCTACAGGGGGCGGCGCCCTCAAAGCTAAGAATATATGTAAAATTTCCTTGTAAAATGTTGTAATTTCATAGTTAATCAGGGTCTTCATTAGGCGGATATCTGATGATAGAAGTTATGTTTAATTTAAGGTGTTTTGCCCTAGAAGGAAACCCCTCACTATATATGAGGGAATTGTATTGTGTTTATGTACATCTAAATTCTGAGTGAGGAAGAGAGAGAAGATTGAGAGCGAAGTAGGGATTACAACGGATTTGTTGTAGGTTGTATCTCTTTAGTTTGCTAGATAATATAAAAAGAAGGACTAGCTATTTCTCCGCGGATGTAGCCCAAATTGGGTGAACCATGTATATTTGTGTCTCTCTTGTTTTATACGTTTTCTATGTTTATATTTCTATAATATTTTATATGTTCCATTGCTTTGTAATATATAATTCTCTAACAAAATCTGCTAGAAGGATAATTTTTCTATTCATGATTTTTCCAGCCATGAAAATATTACTTTTTCTCTTCTCAAAGCCTCCCCCCATGTCAAGGACTATTGGGAAACCTACTATGAGTAGAAGGATGAAATTGCAACCTCAAAGTTTTTAGCCGCACCCACTTGGAACTCATTCTGGGATGCCATCATGCAACAGTACTACTTTTTTGGAAGCTATGAGGATAAATACATAAAGTGGACAATGCTGCGAAAAGGAAGGGACCAAGATGTGCCAAACTTTACCAATGTTTTTCATACCCTTCGCATGAAGTTGGGTATCAAGGAATATGAGAAACATTTGGTTCTCAAGTATTGTGGCTGCCTACACAGGTACATCTAGGATGATATGGAGTTCTTGGACATCTCCTCGCTCGGCTTGACATATTGATATGTTGTTAAGATCCAGAAAAAGTTTAAACAGAAGAAATGAGACTTTGGATCTGTGAATTTGAAGCAAGCAAAAGGTGCCCCCAAACTGCAGAAAAAAGGACAAATCCTAGGCGGGGCAGTCCAGAACAACCCGCGAAAGCCACAAGAAAGGAAAAACATCGTGAAGCCAAAGAAGGACACGGGAAAGTGGTGTGAGTTCCATAAGAGCTCCACTCACAACATAAGTGAGTGTCGGGCCAAGCAGTCACTGGTGGCCAAGCTAAAGGCTTCAGAATCAGATGCATGTTCCGACTCTGAGTTAGAACCCGACAAGGGGAATGACTGATGCAGAGCCTAACGCCACTGTTTCCACCATGAATATCTAGAAGGAGGAACCCAAAGATACAGAGGAAGAGGAGTGCCTCTTCCACTCCCAGATGTGGGTAAAGGGTTCCCTGCTACAATTCATTATCAACATCGGGAGCCAAAAGAACCTCATTTCGGCTAAGGTCATGAAGTAGTTGGTCTTAACAACCATAGCACATCCACAATCGTACACTATTGAGTGGCTTCACCAATGACGGGATCCTCATGTGAGCCAGTAGTGCTACCTTCCAAACAACATCAAGCCCTTCATGGATGAGGTATTATGTGACGTTACTCCCCTTGATGTTTGTGATGTATTATTAGGCCAACCATACTTGTGGAAGAAATGTGTTGTGTATTAATCAAGGCCTAATGTTGTTATTGTTACTTTGGGAAATAAGTTGTACATGATACCAGAGGTAGCACCACCTACCGCCATCTCTTTGATTACTACAAAAAAATGTAGTAAGCTCATTTCCAAAATCGAGAAATTGTTTTCCTCATGATACACCGTCAGTCAAAGAATAAGATGATTGCCACAACCTCCAAACAGGGTCCCTCCGTATGAAAACAACAGCTGGACAAGGTCGTGGAGGAGTACGAGGACATCTTCACATCCCCTACAGGGTGCCTCTACACTGTCAGGTCAAACACTCCATCGATCTGACCTTAGGTGCAATGCTGCCCAATGAACCAATCTATCTGCGCTTCGTTCTGGAGAACGACGAAATCAAGAGGCAGGTTTAGGATTTGCTGTAGAAAGATCACATCCGGCTGATTTCATCACCCTGTGGGAACCCAATTGTGTTCGTACAAAAAAAGGATGGTACTTGGAGACTCTGTATTAAGTATCGAGCATTGAACAAGATCACTATCTGGGATAAGTACCTAATCCCACAGATTGATGACATTCTAGACCAACTGAAGTGGGCAAAATATTTCAGCAAGATTGACTTGAAGTCATGATATCACTAGGTACCAATCGAACCCTATGATGCATGGAAGAATTCCTTCAAAGCTAAGGAGGGCCTTTTCAAATGGCTGGTTATGCCTTTCGGGTTGAGGAATGCTCCTGCAACATTTATGAGGCTGATGGATGACATCTTGTGGCCATTAACCAACTCATTTGTTGTGGTATACTTGGATGACATGTAGATATTCAGCCAGAGTTGGGAAGAGCACCTCCACCACACCCAACAGGTTCTCCAAACATTGTGGCAACACAAGCTATGTGCCAATTTAGAGAAATGCACTTTTGGCATGACCGCGGTTTAGTATCTAGGATACATTATTTATGAACGGGGGGTGCATGTGGATCCAGACGAGATCCAAGTCATTTAGGATTGGCCAACTCCAACCACTCTGACAAAGCTTCATAGCTTTCTGGGTCTTGCCAATTTCTACCACAGGTTCGTGTTGGGATTATCTCATATCACTTGGCCCTTGAGTCAAGTCACCAACAAAGGAGTGAAAGCAAAATTTGTTTGGTCTGAATCTCAATAGGAGGAATTCATAGAGTTGAAAGATTGCCTTTGCTTTGCACCAGTTCTCACATTACCAGACTTCCAACAACCATTTGAGATCGAGACAAATGCCTCTAACTAGGCTATTGTGGTAGTCCTTACTCAACAGGGGCATCCAGTGGCATATCATAGTGAGAAGCTTTTAGATATAGTTCGGAAGTATCCCACTTATGACAAAGAGATGTATTCTATTGTGTAGGCCTTCCAACAATTGAAGCATTAGATTTTGGGGAAGGAAGTGGTCATCCACATAGACCACAGTCCCTTGTAGTTCATACAGACGCAAGGGAAGTTGCATAATGATTGCCAACAAAAGTGGTCTATATACCTACAACAATTCCATTTGAATATCAAGTATAAGAAGGGAAACACCAATAATGTTGTAGAATGCCTCAGCCGACCATCGATCATGGCATTAACCACCGTGCTCAACTCTTGTGGGCACGAGACTTCAGATTGGCCACTTCTCTATAAAAGCGACCTAGAATTCAGCCACACATACCAGACGCACTTGGAGGATCAACAAGTTCCATATTTTCACCTCCAGGATGCCCTGTTATGCCACCTAGGACACCTTTGTGTTCCTTTAAGTGAGCATGAAAATATGATTTGGGAAGTGCACTAGAGTCGGGTCGCTGGGAATTTCAGGGTTGAGAAAATGAAGGCAGTACTGCAAAAGTATTTCTATTGGCCGAATCTTTGACAGGATGTCGGGAAGTACATCATATCCCGCACTGCCTAAACCATTTCCAAACTAACCATCAAGAAGAAATTCCTCTATACTCTGATTCCTACCCCTAGTCGACCTTGGGAATCCATCTCCATGGATTACATGTGGGGCCTTCCTTCTACTAAGCATGGCAATGTCTGTGTTTCTGTGGTTGTTGACAGATTCTCGAAGATGGCCATTATGGCAGCCTGTAAGAAGAATATCACAGCAGAAACCACTGCTAAACTCTTCTTTGAATGAGTGTGGGTACATTTTGGGATCCCACAGTCTCTCATCTCAGATTAGGACAACATGTTCCTCAGTACATTGTGGTCTAGTCTCTAGTCGATGTTGGACACCAAGCTCACTAAGTCGACATCTTTCCATCCCCAAACAGATGGCCAGATATAGGTCGTCAATAGGATGATCATACACATTCTGTGCATGTACAACTCAAAGCATCCATGCACATGGGATGAGAGCCTCCCCTATGTCCAAAACATCTATAACCTAGCTCTCCACAACTCGACTAGCCACAACCCTTTTCAGGTGGGCTTGGGATTCCAACCACTATGTCCCATTGATGTGGCCATGCCATTTGTAGCTACTCAGGAAGATTTGACTCATGTCCAGTCCGAAACCGATAAGGAAAATAACTTCATTGAGAAAATCCAACATATCCACCAGTATGTCCATGAAATTCTGGAGAAATCAAATGCCAAGTACAAGCATCGACATGATCAACCTTAGGTGCCACACAAGTTTCTGGTGGGAAACAAAGTCTAGTTACATTTGCAAAAGGAACACCTTACCCAAGCCTATCAGAAACTCAGGCCACTCCGATATGGTCCTTACACCATTACCAAGGCTATGGGAGACAATACATTTGAGCTCAACATTCCCCCATTCCTTGGCTTTCACCCAGTGTTTATTGTGGACTGCCTTCGACCATACTTCCTACCATTGCTAGACACATTAGACATTGTAGAACAACTCACACCTATAGAGTTAAATCCATATTGCATGGAACAAAGCCACAACTAATCAAATCATGGACACATAGATCAAGAACACTCGATAGCAAAGGATCCAACTAAATCGAGTTGTCAAAGTAGGCAAACTCCTTCACCAGGGCAAGTGGCTCACCAGGGACCAAGTTCAACAAAAGTTTCCCCATCTCATGGAGGAACTCAATGCAATGGCGACCATTGCTTCCGAGGGAGGGAGGAATGATCTAGGTGGATATTGGTGGCCACCTGCCTATTTCACTTGGACCCCCACCATTGTTTCTTTCAGTTTTTTAGTTTCCTTATTTGTAGCACAATTTACTATATTTTTGACAATTTGTTGGGTCCTGAACTTCCGAAGCCATTTTGAGGCCCTAAACAATGTTTTTTTTGGGAAAACTGGGACCAACACCATGTTGGTCACTCAAAAGTTGTAGATCTCGAATAGATATTTCTAACGAGGTATTGTGTGCGTTAAACAGAGATCATATGCCAAAGTTACGACCTCAAGAAGTTGATGTACCAATTTACCCAAATGGGGCCCATAGTTTGGTACTTCATCTCCTAGGGTTAGGTTTTTGGATTTTTAGGGTTTTCCATTGTTTCTCAATAATAAATAGGCCTTTGAGTTTCATTGTAACATAGTTCAGAGGCATGTAGCCACCACATCTCTTCTCAGAGATAAACTACCATCGCCCGAGCTAGTCTTATTATTCTGTTTGTAAGCATATTTTAGTATTTGACATCAATGAAGTGAAGTCTTATTTCTTCTGCATCTCTATATTTATGTTTATTTTTGTACTTTATTGCATTCCTGCATAAATATGGATCAATGGCTCTCAAGTCATTGGTTGATTTCTCATTGAGATATCTAGTAAACTTTTTTGTAGTCCTAACATTTCTAGCATCTCCATTTTTGGATGATAGTATGAAGAATTCGATATCCTTGAATGCAACCTCTTGTTCTACAACTAAGCTCATGTGCTCCCATATTATCTTCATTTTCATCCTAGATTAGTTGCCTAGCTTCAACAAGGGACATTTTGCCTTTCAACCTATTCTTCATCCCTTTAATTTCATCTTATACGACTTGATATTTTTCTGTTGATTTATTCCACACTTGTTTGAGTGGAAATGATTTGTTTCTCCTTGTTTTCAAGCATGTACTTGGCGTTGTCCAGGTCAATTTGCATTTTCTTGAGCTCGCTCTTTGATAGTTGTAAATCAATAAGAGCTTTAGTGAGTTGCTCTGTAGGGTTCATTGTTTTGTCTGGCACAATCACATCACATATGTGAGAATCAATTTTTTGTTGAATCTCTGTAACGTTCAGTTTGAGAGCTACCACTTCATTATTCCTCTCTATCAATTCCTTGGCCAAAATTTATTTCTCATTTTCCGCCTAGGCTAACTCCTTGGTTTACACATGATATGTTGTTAGTATTTTAATATGCTGCCTTAATGACTGGATCTCGGATTGTGAGCCTTTGATTATGGAATCTATGGAAGCCTTATCATTTGGGTCCATCCTTAGTTTGATGATCATCTCCTTCAATCCTTCATTCTGTATATGGAGGGCTCTTGAATTGGATTTTTCTTGATTTATTTTGGTAGCCTCCTTCTCCAATAGTTTTTCGGCCTTGCCAATAATCAAGGCTCCCTTGCTCAATTCGCTGTAAATCATTTCCCCTACCTGCCTATGCAAATTGAAATTGTCTTGCAAGGGGACCCTAGTCATATCCAAGACAAGTCTACTACTATAAACTATATCCCAGATGGGAGGGAATGCATCGAAGGATGATACAAGGAAAACTTCATTTGATTTCACTCCAAGCCCATGGTATTTAGGAGCCTAGTTTGGTAGGGAATTGAGTGAGATGCTAGATGTGAGAGCATTTCCTCCCTATCCTTCTTATTTATCTTCTGTCATCTACCCCTCCTCCTATTTAAGGTTTTCTATTTATGTGCTCTCTATAGAGCCCATAATTGTTACCTTAGTTGAATTGGAGGTGGCAATTTGTTGTGGATCTTCCAATAACACCCAAAAACCTGGCTATTCTAGGTTTCTCACGGTCAATTTGACCTCAATCTCCTCCTTAGTCTACTGCTAAAGTTTTGATTTCTTAGTTGAGGATTCATCCTCCATCCCAATATCTCCTGCCTCATCAATACTCCTTTTCTAAGCTTTTCCTTTGTGCTTAGTGTCTAGACCTCCACTTCCATATTGATAGGCCATGAATCCTTCCATTCTAATTTAGGTCTATATTCATGTTCATAGGTAGAGGAAATAATCTCTTTTCTTCTACTAGTTATGACACCATGGGGACCATGATGCCACACCTCTCCTATATCAAAGTTTATTTCATTTAACATATTTTGAACCTACTATAAATCTTGTTTGGAGTTGACAACAAAGGGTTCCATAGTCATTAGAAGCTTGAAAATATAACCCTTTTTGGGAGGGAGAAAGTGGATTTGGTTAGCGTTTAGGCTTTTCCTAGTGAAATCCAAAGTAAAAATCCTTTTGGGCATAAACACATGCAACTCATAAGGGGGTAGTTCAGACCCATATACCTTGATTTTAGTGTAATCTTCAAACAAGTACCAATCACCTACCCTAGCATCATTTCTAAGTCGAAGAATATATCTCTGTTATGGAAAGAAACTAGGAGGGGAGACTTTGTTGATAATCTTATATGCTGTAGACATGAAAGTGGAAATGAATTGTGAAAACCCCTCATTGTTGGGTTTCTTCTTTAAAGAAATGTCCCAATAAACTACAAACTTTCTCTGCTTGTTGGAGTCTACAATGCTGAGGCCTAGGTAATCAAATTTCTCTACATGAGTGCACACGAAAAAATAAACCAGTATGAAGTAGTATCTAAAATAAGAAGTGAGGTAAAAATGGCTAAGTTGGAATAGTAACAACCCTGGGTTAAAAATCCATGTGATAAAGTTAATAAAGGAAAAATAATAACCATGGTCATGGGACACATATTCCAAGTTGAATGTTGGGAAAAAAATAGTGACGAGGATCACTTGTGATTAATTAATGGCTATGGAATTTGGCAAAGGAAATGACAAAGGCTTTGGAAAGGCATGAGGCATTTATTGGAATTTATTTATGAAAATAATGGAAAATAGAAGAAAATGAAGGTGAAAGGTCACACGTTGCATGTGAGGAGGAAATTGAAGGAAAATAATGGAAATTCAAGAAAATAGAGGCCTTAAGGATAAAATGTCTTATGAGGATTAGTTCAAAACATTTTGTAAGTTTTAGCTCGGAGCTCTTTCTCTATTCTCTCTCTCTCACTATTGCACACTTGGAGTTTTATTGGAGCACCCTTGAATCATTGTGGCATACTTTTCATTTGGAGCAAGAAGGCAAAGGAAGAGCAAGAAAGCGCAAGGGAACATCGAGATCAACAACTACATTGGGTTTCCTTGTAGGTATCGAGTTGCATGTATGATTTACTTGCTAGTTTTGACATGTGTGGCGTATGCATGTGGTTATTTGGTTATGAAATGTCATTGACATGGAGGATTTCTTGGATTGACAATGGTTTTTCCTAGCATTGAAATTTCCTGGATAACCATGCTGTTGTGGGTTTTACCTTTTGTTTTCTGGTTGGTGCTCATGTTCCTTATGGTTGTGGGTTGAATTATTATTTCCTAGAGCCTTGGTTGTAAAATTGCTCTAGAAGCCATGTGAGTTACTAGTCTTGGAATCCTTGGTTGGAAAAACACTTTGGAGCCCTTGGTGGGTTGAGTTACTAGTCCTGGAAGCCTTGGTTGGAAAAATTCTTTGGAGCTTTGTTGGGCCTTAGTTTTGGTCTTATTTTGCTCTAAGAAACTTACTAATCCATCTATTTATCATCCATTTTCACTTCATTCATCCCATTTTGATGTATTTTTGATATCCATTCAGGTATTTAATTTTAATTTGTCAATTTCTAAAGTTTTTATGAAAGTTTGATTTTAAGTGCAAATTTGGCAGATTCAGAAATTCCCGTAATAACTCTATGGTTGATGTGGTTGTAGGACACTTGGGCACGAATTGAATGCATGGATGGAAAGCTTGGGAACTAGGAATAATCCAGCTATGCTTAGTTCGAACAGAACAAGCTTTATTAGGCCCATTTGGTGCTAGTCAATCATGACTAGTCCTTTAGAAATCCCATAGAAATAGGGCAGTTTTGAGATTCTATGGGATTGGTCATATTTCTTGGGATGAGAGTAGTGAATTCGACTTAGATAGATGGATTATAGTAGATGGGTTTTTTAGAGTGAATATAGATCAGTTTGTTTCATGAGACTTCTTATTTAAGAGCCACGACTTTGATGGCTTATGTATTGACTTATTATAATTTTATGCTGTGACACTTTTGGATTGAGGAGTTAATTTGAAGACTTGTGATATTATTATTTTGCTGCTCAATGCTATGGATGTGTGATTTATTTGAGCTTCTGATATCACTTCTCAAGTGTGCAAAGCAAGGGTGGAGGGCCCCCACTCCAAGCTAAGTACACTTCCTTGTTAACTAGTTTTATTTCTTGTAATCTTTTTATTGTAGAACTGGTTTTTCAAAGCTTTACTTCAGATTGCTTTATGGTTCATGCATGGTGATTGATTGCATTATTTCTTAGCTTATTCATCACTTTATTAAGTTGGAGAAAAACAAGTGTTCAAGTTGAGCCATCCCCTTCTACTAAAATGGTGAATTAAAACTAGTTTCTTTGTTTGCATGCAAGTAGTTTTCTAATTGTGATTTTGGTATTGAGATGAATGAATTATGATGAAATACCTATGTGTCTCTTAATTTAAAGAGCTTCTTTCATAACAATCTATCCATATTAAGTTCTGGGTTAATCTCTGATTCATTGAGTGTAGTTGAGGCAAAAGGTGGACTTCTTGAGTCAAGAACCATTTCAATATTTTTCCTCTGCTTTAAACATAATTGAATTAGAGTTGTAGGATGTATTGCTTTAAGCTTTTGAATAACTTATCTTTCAAGGTTTGATTACATCCGATCTTCACATATAGTGAACTTGCCTCAAAGCATAAACAACCCGGATTGATAAGAAATAATTGTGTTAATTTCGGTAAACAAATTAGCTCAACATTTTGGCGCCGTTTCTGGGGAGGCAAATATCAGCATAGTCAATAGAAAGATAAATTCCAAATCAAACAAAAAAATTAGTTACATTCCTTTTTAATTATGTTTATTTATGCATAGATATAGAGATCCTCAAGGTAGATTTATTAAAAACCCCCACAAATAGAGATAGGATCATCAAACACCCCAGTTACTGGTAATCCAATAATTGAGGAATTGGCAGAAAAACAAAGAACTGGACAAAGATTAACTTTGATTGAGAGGCAAAATTTGTTAGCTTGGGAAGTAAAACAAAAACAACCATCAACTTCAGGAAAACAAAAGGAAATTATCAAAGGAAAACCACATGTCTTTCCATCTATAAATCAACCTGTCTTTGAACAACCTGAATCTTCACCTAAAATTGAAACAACTAAATCAATGGTGGAAGAAGGACATGGATCTGTTATCTTCACTCCTGAACAATGAATTGATTATGAAAGACAACAAAGGGAATGGAGAAGAAAAAGAGAGGAGGAGGCAAAACAAGAAAATGATAGGAAGATAGAAAATGATCGGAAAAGGCAAGAAGATGGTAATGATCAAGAGGCTACCTTTGGCTTTCCAATAATAGACACAAGTGCAATATTAGGAGAAGAAGTGAAAATGAAAAATATTCCACCTTCTGTATTGCCAAATTTTTATGGAATGTCCATGGAAGATCATGATGCTTTTATGTTTGAATTTGATATTCTATGTAGAACATATGGATACACTGATGACATTCATAAATTTTGTCTTTTTCCTGCAACATTAAAAGCAACAGCTTTAAAATGGTTCATGGGTTTAGGAGAGAAAACAATAAATTCTTGGGATGAGATGAGATCAGTCTACCTTAAAAAATATCAAGCTTATTGTAGATCTAGAGATTCCAAGGAAGATGTTTTCAGAATGACACAACAAGAAGATGAAATTTTAGAGGAATATTTGGAAAGATTTGCATATAATCTACAAAAATCTAAACAACACTCTTTAAATCAGGACACCATTCGAACAATCTTTCTCAAGGGTGTAAGGGATGAATACCTTGACATTTTGAATGTAATGGGTAAAGGAGATATTTCAAACCTGCCATTCGAAGAAGTTGTTAAGTTATGTCAAAAATATTCTAGAGGAAGATTAAAAACTGGAAAAAGAGAAGTAAGTTCAAAAGCAACAAAGTCAGCTGCAGCAGGGATAACAAGAGCTGAAATAGGAAGCTTATTGGAAAACTTCAAAATAGAACTCTTAAGTACATTAGGAACACAAGTGGATGTTCTAAAGGCAAACAATAAGAAAGAAGAACAAGAACAAGCTCTAGTAATCTTTTGTTCCAAATGTAGAAAGAAACATCCATTGAGAGAATGTCCTTTGGATAGTATTCAGGTATGTGGTCTTTGTACAGAAAATCATTCCACATAAAACTGTCTAAGATTGAAAGAATTACAAATGAACTCAATGGAAGAAGTGCCAGGAATAGAAGGTTTTTATTATGTAGCACCACGAAGACCATGGCAACCTAGGATGCCTCAACAAAATCCGCAACAATTCCCTCAACAAAATTACCTCTATCCACCTCAAAATATTTGGACCCCTCCAATGCCATGGAAAGCTTGGCCTCCACAACAACCTGCACAAGGTGGAGAGGATATGGTTATGGAAGCCAACAACCTCAACAGTATCAACAACACTACCAGCAACAATACCAACAACCATTTTCATATCCACAATCCATGCCATTTCCACAACAAAATTCTGCATATCCACCATCCATGCCATTTCAATAGCAGAATCCACCACCATTGTTGACCCAACCACAACAGTTATAGCTACCCTCAAACCAACCCAGACCAACTCAATTACCAGCCCAACCAGTGGTAAAACCGAATAATAAAGTGGACAAGTCTGTATACACCGTAGAGGAAGCATCATATTTTCCAACATATTCTATTCTTCCTCTAAATGATGTCCATTTAAGGTCTGGAAAGGTGCTTAAAAAGGATTCTCCACCAATCATAGAAGAACCAATCGAACAAGGAGAATCACCTGAAACATCACAAACGGAAATACAAATTCAGAAAGGAAAAACAATTACAACTCAAACACCACCTTATCCTGAGAGGTTAGTGGAACAACAAAAAGAAATAACCCTTCCTGAATTTGATATTTTAGATGAGTTAAAAAATTCTTATGTAAAAATTCCTTTGTTGAAGGCAATTAAAGAAATACCAATATATGGTAAAACAATAAAGGAATTATGCGTTAAGAAATCAGGGAAAAAGAAGAAGGATCCTATTACAATCCAAGTCATTGGTAAACTAGCAAGCCTCATGTCTACACAAACTATTGTAGAGAAATATATTGATCCTGGTATCCCTATGGTTACTACATCAATAAATAATTTCTCAGTACCAAACACATTAATAGACTTGGGAGCAGCTATAAATGTAATGGCAATGGAGACAATGAAAACCCTGCATTTAAACAACATTAGATCAACTTCTACAATTTTAGAACTAGCAGACAGATCTAAAGTTGTTCCGGAAGGAATATTAGAAGATATCATAGTCTCTTTGGATTCATGGGAGTATCCTGTTGACTTCCTTATCTTGCAACCAAAAACAAATTTGGGAGGACATCCTCTAATTTTAGGCAGACCATGGTTAGCTACCGTTGATGCCTTCATAGGATGCAGATCAGGAAGCATGATTATTTCACATGGAGATGAAAGGAAACACATTGCTCTTTATTCACCTGCACAATCAACTTCTTTAGAATCATTACTTGAAACTCAAGAAAAACAACAAACTAAATCAGTTTTAAGTATAAATCAATTTTTTGATTTTAGAGAAGAGGAAGTGAATGAAGACTTAATGGATCTTTTCATTTCGGAACCAAGTATTTCAGAGCAGCTTAGAGAAGTCCAATGTGAAGCTGCAAGTGACCTTTTGAATCAATTTTTTCAGGAAACTTGTACTGTTCAAACTTTGCGGAATTATTTTATAGACATCTTTCCTGTAAACACAATCTCCAATCCAAAAATAAAAACAATTGAGGTATATCCTAGAAAACATTTAAACATTGGAAACCAGTTGCAATCAACACAAGAATAAGAGGTAATTGCATTATTACAAAAATACTCATAAGCTTTTGCTTGGGATTATACTGATATGCAAGGAATCCATCCTAGCACATGTATCCACCGCATCTATACAGACGATCAAATCAAACTTGTAAGGCAACCTCAAAGACGAATGAATCCCATGATGAAAGAAATAGTGAAGGAGGAACTGCAAAAATTGTTAAATGTTGGATTCATCTATCCTATTTCAGATAGTCAATGGGTTTCTCCATTAGTAATAGTACCAAAGAAAAATGGAAAATGGAGGGTATGTGTAGACTATCGGGAATTAAACAAAGCCACATTAAAAGATCATTTTCCTCTACCATTCATTGACTAGGTGTTAGACTCATTAGCTGGGAAGAAATTTTTCTCTTTCTTGGATGGGTTTAGCGGATACAACCAGATTAAAATAGCAACAGAAGACCAAGACAAGACAACATTTACTTGCCCATGGGGAACCTATGCATATAATGTCTTGCCATTTGGTTTATGTAATGCACCTACAACTTTCCAAAGAACAGTCCTTGCAATATTTGCTGATCTAGTCCATGAATGTGTAGAGGTTTATATGGATGACTTCACAGTTTATGGAAACACGTATAATGATTGCCTCAACAATCTTGAGAAAGTCTTGAAATGATGTATAGAAAAAAATTTGTCATTGAGCAACGAAAAATGCTATATGATGTTGACAGAAGGTATAGTTCTGGGACACCATATTTCCACTTCAGGAATTAAGGTGGATCCAACAAAAATCCAAGTCCTAGTTAACCTGATGCCACCTACAACACAAAAGGAGGTAAGAAATTTTTTGTGCTATGCAGGCTACTATAGACGATTCATTAAAAACTTTAGTAAAATAGCCCAACCTCTGTTCAAACTATTAGCAAGAGATGTTGAATTTCAATGGACAAATAGTTGTCAAAATGCATTTCAAATCTTAAAAGAAAAATTGTCAGTGGCACCCATTCTCCATGGGCCAAACTGGTCTTTGCCATTTCATATTTCAACTGATGCATAATATACTGCAATAGGTGCCTCTCTTGGGTAGAAAGAGAACTTGTTCAATTATGAAATATACTTTATAAGCAAGAATCTAACACCTACAGAATTGAACTACACAGTCACAGAGAAAGAAATGTTAGCCGTTATACATGCAGTAAACAAATTCAGGAACTATATAACAGGATATCAAGTTTTCATTCATACAGATCATTCAGCAATCAAATACTTGATGAATAAACCCATCACCAATGGAAGAATAACAAGATGGTTACTGTTATTGCAAGAATTTAATATCACAATACAAGACTGGCCAGGCAAGGAAAATCAAGTGGCTGACTTTCTATCCCGCATACAATCACCCAACGACCCAAATTTGGTTGTAGACAACTTTCCAGACGAACATATGTTTTCCATAACAGTAAAAACACCATGGTTTGCAGACATTGCAAATTATTTATCTTCTGGAAAATTTCCAACTCAATTCACTAAAAAGCAAAGAAGAAAAATTGTTAGAGAAAGTTCTAGGTATAATTGGGTAAATGGTGATTTATTTTATACTGGTTCAGATCTAATGATTAGAAAATGTGTGCGAGAAGATGAAATATTAGACATTCTGAGAGCATGTCATGATGAACCATGTGGTGGTCATTTTGCAGACAAACGAACAACATATAAGGTGCTGCAATTGGGCTATTACTGGCCATCCATCTTCAGAGACTCTAAGGCATATGTCAAGCAATGTGACAGTTGCCAAAGAACAGAGAGACCAATCACATCAAATGAGATGCCGCTCAAGCCACAGGTCCTCATAGAACCATTTGAGCAATGGGCACTTGACTTTGTTGGACCTATTAATCCACCATCAAATGGAAAGAGGTACATCCTAGTATGCACAGACTATGTAACCAAATGGGCGGAGGCCAAAGCAGTGAGCAGAGCAACAGAAGATACAGTGGTCACCTTTCTCTTTGAGGAAATCTTTGTAAGATACGGAGTACCTAGACAAATTGTAATAGATCAAGGGACACAATTTACATCAAAGCTGGTACGGATCTAACAGAGAAATACAAGATCAAACACAAGAAGTCTACACCATATCACCCTCAAGCAAATGGTCAGGTTGAATCAACAAATAAAGTCCTAGAAAATATCATGACTAAAACAATACAGCTGAACAGACGAGATTGGTCTGAGAAGTTAAAAGATGCACTATGGGCGTACAAAATCACATGGAAGAATACAACTGGTTTTAGTCCATACCAGTTGGTATATGGCAAAGAGGCCTTATTACCTATAGAGTTTCAGATACAAACATACAGACTAGCAGCTGAACTAGGATTGGACCTGAGTGAAGCACAACAACAGCGGATCATGGAATTGAATCAACTAGATGAGCATCGTCAGCAAGCTATAGAACATACCACATTGGTGCAACAACAAAGAATGAAGTGGCACGACAGATATATCAAAACTAAGACATTTCACAAGGGAGACTAGGCCTTACTTTTTGACTCCAAATTCAAAGACTTCAAAGCAAAGTTTATGACACACTGGATAGGCCCATATGAAATTGAAGAAATCTTTGATAATGGAGCAGTCAAGATCAAGACAATTGACTAGGACTCCACCTCATTTGTAGTGAATGGACATAGGCTCAAAGTTTATAATAGGCCTATCAGTAAGGAAGCATTTATGAAACAACTGGTAGAGGATACAGAACTAGAAATTATGGCACACCAGGCTCAGCCATCTTCCAGTCTTATAGATGAATAAAAAAAAAAAAAATACAATATAAAAATACATAAATATATATAAAAAAGACATATAAAAATAAATAACTTGTTTGCTAGTGAAAACCAGGAAACTGGCACCAAGCAAACACAAATTCATAGGGGAAAACCAGGGCAACTTGGACTCTATGAATTCTATATTCTTGTTCTGCTGTTCTCACATAATTTCAATGCAGGAAACTCTCCACAAACAACTGACTTGAGGACAAGTCAAATCTTCAGCAAGGGGGAGCATTGCATCAGAACTTTAGCTGGAAAGTTGAAGTATAAATGGAACTTGTATTGTCAACGTAGGGACCTGAAATGAGAAATCATTACAGAGGGACCTGAAAAGACCTGCCAATGGCAAAACAACATGTACATATTCCATAAGCATTATAGAGGGACCTGAGTCAAGAAATCATTACAGAGGGACCTAAACAACAATTCAAGAACCAGAGCATGAAGAACAAGGAGCAGCAATAAAGTTTAATTTTTAATCCATCTACAACATTTGATCAATTGATTTCATCCCACCTGTACAGACATCATCTAGGGGAGTATATGTATAGTCATTTTGTGCTTGAAAATTCAATTTTTTTTTAGAAATTTTTAGTTTTTGATTAAGTTGAAATTAGTACCTGAGGATATTCATTATCATTTCCTATATTCTTTATAACCCCTATACATCATACTCCATTTCATCCATACACATCCATACATATTCCCTATAACCCTAAGTATTTTTCTTTAGAAGCATAAAAGACCAAACTAGGACAACTTTTCAACCTGCACATACAACCCAAGCATTAGTAATGGTGATGATTTTAAATATGACCCAAGATGGTCATTTTAAAATCATAAAGATGTGCATATAAGCCAAAGCAAATCATGCGCTATATGAAAATTCATATATATATGTTATGCGCTATAGTTAAAATGGTTATGCGCTATGTGCTATAGTTAACATGAGAAATAAAGGTTATATACATATAAACCAAAGCGCATATGATATAAGGAGAAGTGCATGCAAGTGATATAAGGTAAACCAAAGCACATATATATATGATATAAGGAGAAGCCGCGTGCACAAGATATAAGATAAAGCGCATAAGCTAAGGTATAAGGAGAAGGCCGCGTGCAAAGGTTGGCAAGACCATGCACCAAGGTATATAAGTAATTGCATAGATGGCAGTAGAGTATGCATATGAATCAAACGTTAATTGAATCAAATGATAATTGCATTCGGTTCTAAATCATTGCATGAGGAGCACAGTTATAACACACGACAACAACAATTATGTTATATGCAGCCAAGGGTAAGAAATTAAAACAAACGACATCCACAAAACGACAAATCCGGCCAGCACACAGGTACGGGGTAGACACCGTGGCATGGTAACTATTTTCTATTGGGTTGTGTGCGGTGCAGGAGTTATACGCATACAACAATGATTCGGCCATCCTCATGACACAGTCGGGCGACTGGTCAATAGGACACCCATACCTCTCCAGCGCCAATGAACAACGTGCACAGTACACCATGAAACGGTCATAAACTGACCAGCAGTTCTTGCACTTTTCAACCTCATTCCTCATTGCCGAATAGCTCAGAGTGATGGTGTTTGGAGCTGCGAGATAGTGAAAAGGAGATTGAAGCGGATTTGAGACGATATAAGAAGGGAAATTACCTGAATTAAACGCCGAGTGATCACTGAGTTCTCGGGATCCATTCAGGTAATAGTGTAGTTTGTTTAAGCTCGGCAACTGTGGGATGTGGGTGTAAAAATGCTTGTAATTAATAGTTAATGCTTTTGCCTTGCCACCAGTCTGTTGAACGAAGCAACAGGGATTTGGAGCGCCATTTCACACTCCATAGTTCTCGTTGACAACCAGGTAACGCTAAAAACCCGCATTAACTCCAGCAAAAACTCAGTTGACAGCAGTTAATAGATATGGTGATAAGATTTGATGCGTGAATCATGGCATAGAACACTAGTTAATAGCGCAGAATTTAAGTTTAGACATGTTGCATGAACAACACGTTAGGTGTATAGGATCGCATGTGAAGTGTTGTGCACCAAAACGGAGTGTTGTGAACAAATCATAACAAAGTTCATAAAACAGGGGAGGCAGATTCTATGTCACAACGCCAAAGATATGATATGTTTAATTGCGCGTTGTTGGTCGATTAAGTATTGTTTTGATTGCACATCCTTTGTTTTTCTGCGTGCTGTCAATCTTTATACCATTGATATATATTACATGCCTGTGTATGGAAACGACCCATATGGTCTCTGTTATGAACATTTTTGTGCCACTGTGCATCGCTGTTTTGATAAGAAGAGCTGAGTCATGTGTCAAGAAGCGCTGATTGCCAAAAAGGAGCAAAGGCCGAGCCATTTAAATTCATTTTAAATGCATCATTTGCGTTATTCATTTTGTTTTGAGGCCGAAGCACTGTTGCTTTCAAGTTTTTTTAGATACGCAGGCCGAGAGCATTTTGTTGATTTTCATATGTTTATGTTGAGGCCGAGAGCCATTTGAATGCGTTGCTTGTATAAACACAGCCGCAATACTGTTTGTTTTAATAGTTGTATATGCACAATGAACATTGGTTTGATTTTGGTGACAGTGTAGGCTAATGGGCATACATGGAACATTATGAGAATAATGCCTAAACAAATACATTAGATAACTAAGGATCCTTTATGAAAAATGGTTTTCATATGTATTTTGTTTACCAGAACAGAGTTTAGCATATTGACAGGGATATACAAGTGTTTGATTGCTTGAACAGGGATCTAAAAACAGGGTTGTTGTAGAGAGAGGGTAAACAGAGGCGGAAGAATTAAAGTTAAATTGTTGTGAAGAAGCAGGTAAGCTTCTCTGCTTTCAGAATTTCATTTTGAAAAAGAAAAATAGTCATAAAAATTTTATTATCGAGATGAAATTAGTAACAGCAGAAGCATACATTCACTGGTTTTCAGAAACAATGTCAGCCCGAGTAGAGCCAAAATTTCAGATAGAAAGCTGGGGGAAGGAAACTATAGAAAAACTTTACCAAGCAGGGATGATAGGCTTTTTACAAAAAATTGATGGCCACTCTGAGGAGATAACCAGGGACTTCATAAACAATTTTAGTCAGGACCAGACACGAGTAGGAGAAGTTATTATTTCTGTGACTCAGGAATACCTTTCCAAAGCCTTAGATTTACCAATGATAGGGGAGAAATATTACAAAGACCTGCACTTCAAGGAGAAAGCATGGAATTTATTTCTTGAGAAGAACCGAAAGGGGACTTTTGATAGAATAAAAGGGATACCAAGGGAATGGTTCAATGAACCATGGGGTGAGTTGGTTTTGGTCATGAAGTTTTTGACTTGTGATAGAGGATATAGCATTGCCCACTTGTATCATGTCAGGCTTCTATAGCATATTAAAGGGGAGGATAGGATTAACTTGCCATATTTCCTATATAGGAGCCTCTTGAGAATGATTGAAATAGTGAGACAAGAACACAGGCCTAAAGCAGGACAGATTTACCACCAAGGATTGATCAAAATCCTAGTTGAGTATCAGGTGAGGTCACAGGGCATAGTATGGAGAGAGTTCATGTCCAAAAATCAGTTCATTGAACAGATTAATTAAGCACAAGATAAAATAGAACAGGAAAACAGAGGCTTGATGACTTCACCCTTGTATCCTAGAACAAGAGCTAAAAACATGGCCATGCAGGAAAATGAAACATCTGTTATGTCTATTCTTAGAAGATTTAGGAATAAAAGTCCCATTGACTTAGACAAGGAAATAGAAACATATTCTCCAAGAAAACAAGAAGAAAATGACATTGCACAAGAAGTCCTTGAAAGGGATTCTTCATATGATGATGCAGCAGCATCATCATTAATGAAAACAACACAAGATTTTGAAAAAGAAATCAATTTGGGAAGAATCAGGGACTTAACTGATCAATTAGAAATTAGCAAAATCCTGGAAAAATAGTTAACAGAGGAGAACAAGGCACATAAGAAGGATAATGCTAAGTTGGTCAAAGCAAATGAAATGTTAAAATAAGAATTAGGGAGACTGAAATGGAAAAATGATCTACTTTCTAAGCAAGCATTTAAATGGCTAAAGGAAAAGAACATGTGGCAAGCAAAATATGAAAAACAGAAGGTAAAAGTAGCTTTGTTTAGGGAGAGGCATAACTCAGGATTGGATTGTTTGGTTAGGGAAGCATCTACAGGTACAACATCTACTACAGAAAGAAGAGGATCAAAGAGGAGTAAGCAAGCATGGGGACATGCTTGATGATAAGCAAGGGAGAGATGTTGGGCCTTAGTTTTGGTCTTATTTTGCTCTAAGAAACTTACTAATCCATCTATTTATCATCCATTTTCACTTCATTCATACCATTTTGATGTATATTTGATATCCATTCAGGTATTTAATTTTAATTTGTCAATTTCTAAAGTTTTTATGAAAGTTTGATTTTAAGTGCAAATTTGGCAGATTCAGAAATTCACGTAATAGCTCTATGGTTGATGTGGTTGCAGGACACTTGGGCATGAATTGAATGCATGGATGGAAATCTTGGGAACTAGGACTAAGCCATCTATGCTTAGTTCGAACAAAACAAGCTTTGTTAGGCCCATTTGGTGTTAGCCAATCATGACTAGTCATTCAGAAATCCCATAGAAATAGGGCAGTTTTGAGATTCTATGGGATTGGTCATATTTCTTGGGATGAGAGTAGTGAATTCGACTTATATAGATGAATTAGAGTAGATGGGTTTGTTAGAGTGAATATAGATCATTTTTTTTCATGAGACTTCTTATTTAAGAGCCACAACTTTGATGGCTTATGTATTGACTTATTATACTTTTATGCTGTGACACTTTTGGATTGAGGAGTTAATTTGAAGACTTGTGTTATTATTATTTTGCTGCTCAATGATATGGATGTGTGATTGATTTGAGCTTCTGATATCACTTCTCAAGTGTGCAAAGCAAGGGTGGAGGGCCCCCACTCCAAGCTAAGTACACTTCCTTGTTAACTAGTTCTATTTCTTGTAATCTGTTATTGTAGAACTGGTTTTTCAAATCTTTACTTCAGATTGCTTTATGGTTCATGCATGGTGATTGATTGCATTAGTTCTTAGCTTATTCATCACTTTATTAAGTTGGAGAAAAACAAGTGTTCATCCCTTCTACTAAAATGGTGAATTAAAACTAGTTTCTTTTGTTTGCATGCAAGTAGTTTCTTATTGTGATTTTGGTATTGAGATGAATGAATTATGATGAAATACCTTATGTGTCTCTTAAGTTAAGAGCTTATTTCATTAACAATTTATCCATCTTAAGTTCTTGGTTTTAATCTCTGATTCATTAAGTGGTAGTTGAGGCAAAGGTGGACTTCTTGAGTCAAGAACCATTTCAATATTTTTCCTCTGCTTTAACTAATTGAATTAGAGTTGTAGGATGTATGGCTTTAAGCTTTTGAATAACTTATCTTTCAAGGTTTGATTACATCTGATATTCACATATAGTGAACTTGCCTCAAAGCATAAACAACCCGGATTGATAAGAAATAATTGTGTTAATTTCGGTAAACAAATTAGCTCAACAAGCTTGATGGAAGCTGTGGCCTGAGTCACTAGTCCCAAAAGCCAAGTTGAAACAAACACTCTGGAGCACTGGACAACTTGGATAAAGACCAATCCAGTGATTGTTGGTGATGTCTGACTGTGAGGTGGAATCACTAGTTGAGGGTTGAGATGGTTTGGGCTCTCGAATACTTGGTTTGATTTTCTTTTTTTATTCCATGAGATCCCACATTCATGTTTGGAATATGGCTCAAGGGTGATTGGCTGAAAGAAATATTTGGTTCAGCCCAATTTATGGTCATGTGGTATGTGGAAGTCCCTGACTTGGTTGGATTTGAATATGTTAATAAGAGATCCTTTTCCTCTTGTGTTCTATGTGTAATTGTACTTATTATTATGTGGCTATAATGGATGTTCTATTATTGTTTTTTATCTACTTATATGTTGGTTACAAGCATGGTTAATGACATATTTGATTTATGGCTCTCATCATGTTTTGGTTAGTAGATGAAATGTTAATGAATTAATGACCTAATAGATGATAATGCAACTATTGTGAGAGGGCATCAGACCTTATTAACGATTCTTAGATAAATACGAGACCCCTACGATCAAATATGTAATTATGACCTGCAAATTACATGTTCATGACGTGTTCGATGAAATGTATGTCATGGATAGGCCAAGTTAGGCCAATTTATTGTCTACTTTTTTTTTCAAATTCTTTGTCCTAGTGTCATTCATTGTTTTTGAATATTTTATGAAGTTATGGGCAGTGGTATGGAGACTATCCTGAAAAAGTGGCTTAAATCTCGTAGTCAATGGCACAAAACTGAGTGAAAAATTCTACAGTCACATGGAAGCCTCATTGTGGGAGCAACAAGAGGGCCATAGTCACATGGAGGGCTTGTCATGGGATAAACTAGGGGTTTAGTTAAGTTAAAAAGAAAATTAACACAAGTGTTGGGAACTTGGATTGGTTGGTTATCCCCTAGGGGTCTTGTAGCCCCTGAGGAAGGTCAGTTTGATTTTGGTTTTTCGATTCCACTTCCTTAGTTGTACTTAGGGAATTGAATCATATCATAGTAAATCTTCATCACATATTTACCATAGAGGACCTACTAGCTTGGGTAAGTATGGGAGGAGGGTGTTACAAAGTGATATCAGAGCATGGTTCAACCCTTGGACTAGATGGGCAGAATGTGTTTTTCATGCATATATGTCGATTACATATTTTTTCATTATGCTTGTGGTATATGTGTTTGTTATGTATGCATGGTATTGGTCATCGTTGTAGTTTTCTTGTCATGAATGCATTTTAGTTGTATATGTATTGTTTATGCATGCATGTTGTTTCTATGTCTATCATGCATTCATTATACCTAGTCAGTGTTATAGTTGTGACATCATGCATGGTAACTGGGATAATGATTGAGATGATGTCGAGTTATTGATGTGATTATATATATAATCACATCAATAAATCGACATCATCTCAATCATTATCCCAGTTACCATTCGTGCTGATCAGGTTGATCTTGCAGACGAGATATCCTCACCTAAACTACACTGAGGTATGTTGATAAGTTTATGTTTGGTTTATCTGATATGATATCATGCAAGTAGAATATCAAATATGACTAGTAAAATGTTAGACTATAGTTCATGAGACTCTCCTTAGAGATCAGATGAGTAACATGGTGATGTGAACTCTCCTGACATAGCAAACACTTTGAGAAGTTTGAAGGCAGACATAAGCTATTGTAAATCATATAATGAATGAATCATTCAATCACAAGAAATACTTTCCAAGGTGCAGAAGAAACAAGAAGAGGTCAACACAGTTATCCTTCAAAGTTTTTCAGACTTGCAGAGACAGGGACCACTTAGGATCAGTAATGGACATTAGGACAAGACTAATGGAGCATATGCTAGCAGGTCTCATAGTGGGCACAAGTTGGACATAGATGATACCATTAGAGATGCCAGGTTTTTGGATACACATGATAAATGAGGCAATGGGCATGGGAATTATTATAGCTCTGGTTCAGACGGGTATCATGGTCATCATTGCTTTCATCCTTACAAGACGAGTGACAATGGATATTTGTTGGATGTGTTCACGAAAGAAAAGACACCTACATTTGATGGAGAAATGAAGAAGTCACAAGATGAAAAAGCATAGTTGCTTGGGATAAATAAATTCTTCAGATTGCATGATTAATCAGAGAACATGAAGGTTGGAATAACTATGTTCAATCTTAAAGGAAAATGATACATTTGGTGGGAAGATGTAAAGAATGTTAGGGGAATTCAGGAAGAGGAGTTGACTTGGAGTGAGTTTGAAAGACTTTTCAAGAAGAAGTATCTATCTGAGATATACTATTATAAGAAGGAAAATGAATTCTATGAGTTGAAGATGGAATCTATGACTGATGAGGCATATACTAGTAAATTCTTGGAGTTGTTGAGGTACGTTCCTTATCTGAAGAAAGATAAAGCAAAGATTCAAAGATTCATTAGTGGGTTTTTGGTAACATTCAAGGAAAAGATTGAGTTTGATGAGCCTAGATTGTTGGAGGAAGCCATAAAAAAGATAAAGCATTGTTATGAGAAATCGAAGCGTAGATTTGAGACTAAGAAGGATTGGAAAGGTAATGAGAATAATAAGGGAAAATGTGATAAGAATCAAACTAGACCTTAAGACATAGGTAACAAAGAGAATGCAACATCGCCTAAGAAGTTCAATGCATCTGAAAGAGGACAGGGATTTCAGTATGAGGAGAAAAACAAGGGTGATGACAGGAAGCCTTTACAATGTTGGACTTGTGGCAAGGATCATTGCTAGAGAGATTGTCCATAACATCAGGGTGTTAGACCACAAATCTACAGTTCTTAGGAGGCATTGACAATGGGGGATGTTGGACATATTATTCCTCAGATTTATGCAATGTTGGATAACAGGAAGACATATCAACATGCATCTATTACTAAGATGGACAATAAGATTTGTGATCAAGTTGTTTCTATTTTATTTGACCCTGGATCTAATTATAGTTATGTTAAACCTGAACTCGTGGATAAGTGTGGTTTGAATAAAAAAGTACATGAAAAAAAAATGGTTATTGCAGTTGGCTATAGGTAAAAAGAAAAGAGTTCATCATTGGGTAAGATCTTGTGCATTTGAGTTGAATGGTTTTCATATGTCCATGCATTTGAATGTGCTTCCATTGGGATAATAAGATATGTTGTTAGGTATGTATTGGTTGTATCTTCATAGGATCAAGGTGGATTTTAATGAGAAGGCCATTGAATTCTTGGATGATAATGGAGAACAAAGAATCTTGCAGGGTAAGAAAAAGGAAACATCATTAAGAATGGTTACAACTATGTAGAAAAAGCGTAATTTTAGGAAAGGGTGTGTGTTATTTGTAGTACATATTTCCAATGATAAAGGTAAGGATGTTGAGGATGCAAAATTATTTAATAGGTACTTAGTTCTAAAAATGTTTTAGGATGTATTTCCTACAAAGATTCCAAAGTTACTGCTTCACAGGGAATTGGATTTTTCTATTGAGTTGGTACTAGGGACGACACCAACATCAAATACATCGTACATGATGAGCACACCAACGTTAATGGAATTGAAGTGGGAAATTCTTGATAAAGGATACAACAAGCCAAGTTTATCGCCTTGGGGTGCACTGGTGTTTTTTGTGAAGAAGAAGGATGGTACTCTCAGGTTATGGATTGATTATAAGTAGTTGAACAAGGTGACCATCAAGAATAGGTATTCATTGCCAAGGATTGACAACTTGTTTGATCAGTTGAAGGGAACAAAAATATTTTCAAAGATTGATTTGAGATATGGATATCATTAGGTATACATTAAAGAGGAGGATATCTACAAGATTGCTTTCTATACTAGGTATGGGCATTATGAGTTTGTTGTAGTTCCTTTCAGTTTGACTAATGCTCCAACTACTTTTATGTGCTTGATGAATAGTGTATTACATCCTTATCTGGACAAGTTTGTTATTGTATTCATTAATGATATATTGATATATTCTAAGAATGAGGAAGTTCATGCTGAACACTTGGAAATAATGTTAATACTACTAACAAAGAATCAGTTGTATGCCAATTTTAGTAAATGGATTTTCTTTCAAACATAGGTAAATTACTTGGGGCATGTTGTCTCTAAGGAAGGCATAGCAATGGATCCAAGAAAGATAAGAGCTATCATGGAATTGGAAACTCCTAGGGATGTGGATGAGGTCAAATCATTCATGGTGTTATCAAGTTATTATAGGAGGTTCATTAAGAACTTCTCACAAATTTCTTATCCTATTAAATCATTGCAAAGGAAAGGTAAAATTTTGGAATGGACAGAAGAATGTGCACCAAGTTTCAAGCAACTGAAGCAGCTATTGACAAATGCTCCAATGCTAAAAATCGCAAATCCAGAAAAGAGTTCATGGTGTGTACATATGCTTGCAAGAGAGGACTTGGTGGGGTCCTAATGCAGGAAGGACATGTAGTGTGATATGAATCAAGGAAATTGAATGAGCATGAGAAAAAGTATGTGACACATGAAATTGAGTTGGTAGCAATAATTCATACATTGAAGATATGGAGGCATTATCTTCTTGGAAGGAGGTTTGTATTGATGAGTGATCATAGTGGATTGATATACTTGTTTGACCAATTGAATCTGAATGCTAGGAAAGCAAGATGGTTGGAAACGATAAGTGAGTTTGACTTTGAAATCAGGTACATTAGAGTAAAGGAGAACAGGGTTTCTGATGCTCTTAACATAAGAGTACAGGGGAATCATATTGCAACCATGAGTTCATACAGGACATATCTACAAGATCAAATATTATAGGAAGGATAATAGGATGATAGGTACCATCAACTTAAGCACAGGTTACAACAACAAGGTACATGCGAACAAGATATGGATTTTCATCTCACAACAGATGGTTTTGTCTGATTTAGGTACATGATCTATGTGCTAGAAAATAGTGATATTAAGAAGTTTATCTTGAGGGAATGCAATGCTAAGCCATATTCAAGATGCCTAGGATATCAGAAGACATTGACAACGATGAAGAAGTTATATTATTGGCTGAATTTGAAGAGGGAAGTGCCAAAGTTTGTGACTATTGTCAACAAGTAAAAGCAGAGTGTAAGCATCCAATGGTTTACTACAACCAATTCTGATTCCAAAGTGGAAATGGGAAGTCATTTCCATGGATTTCAATATAATTTTCTGAGGACATCTAGACAACAGGATTCTATTATGGTTGTGGTTGATAGGTCAACTAAGGAAGCACACTTCATTCCAGTGAAGTCTACTTATTTAGCTAATGATGTAGCACAAGTCTTCATCAGGGAAATATTGAGTTACATGGTGTTTCAAATACAATTGTGTCAAACATGGATGCCAAGTTCACCTCCAAGTTTTGGAAGGAATTATTTTCATTTTTGGGTATATAGTTGGCCTTTAGTACAACTTATCATCTGAAAGTAGATGGGAAGATAGAGAGGGTCAATAGGATTCTAGAGGACATGTTGAAAATGTATGCTATGCATCAACAATGAAAGTGGGATGAGTATCTTCCACTGGTTGAGTTTTCTTACAAAAATGGTTATCAAGAGTCACTGAGGATGAGTCCAATTGAGGCACTCTATGGGCAGAGTTGTAATACTCCTATTAATTGGAGTGATGAAGTGAACAAGGTATTGATAGGACTTGACATGTTGGCAGAGATGGAACATGAAATGTTGGTTATCAAGAAGAATCTAAAGGCATCACAGGATAGGTATAAAAGTTATGCAGATTAGTAAAGGCATTTAAGGAGTTCCATGTTTTGGAACGTGTATTTGCGCATCAAGCCCAAGAAGAACTCCTTGAGGATTAGGTCATGTGCAAAGCTAACACCTCAATATTGCAAACTTTTCAATATCCTTGAGATGATTAGACCAGTGGACTACAGACTTGCACTACTAATGACAATGAAATTCCATGATGTTTTCCATTTATCATTACCTAATAAGTATTTTAAATTTTTTGATCATGTGATTGATTGGTCTATATTGCAGGTGGAACCAAAAGGATAATTCTAGTTGGAACATTAGTGCATTTTGCAGAGAAATATGCTCATGCTCCAGAACCAAGAAATCGAGTAGATTAAAGTGTAGTGGAAGCAATTTGGGCCCGAAAAATCTACATGGGAGATGGATAATCATATGCGAGATATGTATCCTTCATTGTTTGTTGATGGAGGAAAAAGAGTTTTGGTATATGTACATATTTATATATGGTTGTCATTGTAAATACTGCAACAAGTTGTGTTATAAAGCTCCAATAAGTGGTATGGTTGTAATGTTGCTATGTTTGTCATGTTGGTTTGATTTTTAGTAGGTTGTTCATTGTAAATACTGCAACGAGATATGCTATACAAATACATGGTCAGTATGTTTGGTTTTTTAGTGGCACATATTCCAATAAAGTTAATAAAGGAAAAATAAGGAACACATATTCCAAGCTAAATGTTAGGGAAAAACATAGTGACAGGGATCACTTGTGAATAATTAATAGCTATGAAAACTCGCAAAGGAAATGACAAAGAATTTGGAAGGCTTGAGGCATTTATTTATGAAAATAATGGAAAATAGGAGAAAAAGAAGGTGAAAGATCACAGGTTGCATGTGAGGAGGAAATTGAAGGAAAATAATGTAAATTCAAGAAAATAGAGGCCTCAAGGATAAAAAGGCTTTTGAGGATCAGTCCACAACATTTTCTTAGTTTTAGCTTGGAGCTCTATCTCTATTTTCCCTCTCTCTCTCTCTCACTATTGCACACTTAGAGTTTTCTTGGAGCACTCGTGGAGCATTGTGGCATACTTTGGATTCGGAGAAATAAGGAAAAGGAAAAGAAGGAAAGTGTAAGCGAACATCAGGATCAACGACTACAATGGGTTTTTCTTGCAGGTATCGAGTTGCATGTATGATTTCCTTGTTGGTTTTGACATGCATGGCATATGCATGTGGTTATTTGGTTATGATCTATCATTAGTATGGAGGATTGCCTATATTGACAGTGGTTTTTCCTAACCTTTTCATTTCCTAGATAGCCATGATGTTGTGGGTTTTACCTTTTATTTTCTTGTTAGTGCTTATTATATGAGATTTACAATTATGGAAAAAAAAAGTATCTCCCCTAGGTCGATGGCTAACCTAGAACAACAGAGAGACAATGAACCCAATACTTTTCCTTAAGTAAATAGATGAAAGGGTGAGCCCTACTTGGAATCCTTCGCACACTTCACTCCTTTAGCTTGGAAGCTCCAATTTTAGTTCTAAATGCCAAAATTATAACCTGCACAGTCATATAGCACAAGCCAAGAAACTACGAGATCTATTCAGTATCATCTAAGTACTTCATTCAATAGATCAACATGGTATTGAAATCAGTGAAATAACAACATCACATATAGGAAAACAATGAATTATTGGCATTAATATAAATGGAAGGAGATTACAACCATAAGTAGCAGTTGATCTTATAGAAGAGCTCCTCCAAGTTGTTGACTTGTCCTTTCCTTGTCAGAATATGCACCTCCAATCACCCTAAATGCATGAGAATATAGCCACTCACTACATTAGCATAAGGGTAGAATCAATCTCCAAAATCCAACCCCCAATCGATTGAAGGCTTGAAATTCTCTACCTACAAGCCTATAAGGGAGACCACCCAGTCCAGACCTTAAAACAACTTCTTTTTCATTTGGAATGGTGATTCCAACTGGTTTAACTAGGTCCAATTACCTTTTACCTATTTCTATGGGTTTAATATGTTTCTTTAGTTACCAATAGGCAGGGACATCAGATCGATTCTTCTTGCTGATCAGGCAAGAGAATGACATTTATGCTGCTTTAAGGGGACAGCTAAATCAGTCTAAAATTTTTCCTCTTAAAAAGAGGATTATTGAATGCAAAAGGTATAATAAAACATGTAAGATATAGTATAAGATGCAATTAATATAACCTATCTCAATTGATGGAAAGAGAATTCTTGCTCTCAATCGAGAGCCAATTAACTAAATAGGGAAAAAAAACTTTAAAGAATTGGAATTAAGATGAAAGAATTAGATCAAGGAGATAGCTTGCAAAATCTGATTCCTTGTTAACAAAAATACTAACAATCAAACACTTAGTAAATAGTTACATAAATGCCTATGGAAAATATATCTAATTCCTTATTTATCATATGCATAAGAACTAAAAAGATTCATGATGAATTACTGAATTTGTTCGAATAACACATCATATATGCAAGCAAACAATTATTATCCTAAATCGTAAGATAACTTGCTAATATAAGATTATAATTATTTGTTCCTATGCATATTTTAGTTTTCAAATTACATTTAAGATCAAGTTTGTAGAATAGTATTATTAGACTTTTAAATTAATTAACAATTAGAACTCAGCAATAATGCATGAAGTCAACAATTAATTCATACAGTTATAAATGTAAATTGAAAAATTGAGAAAGAATTTGCTTTCATGAATTCAACAAGCAATAGTGCTATATGAAAATCAGTGAAACAAATCTTTATTAATAAAAGAAAATCAAATTACAAAACCTCACAGTATAGCAGTAGTACATAATCCTATAAGCCTACAATCGATCTTTGCTTGCAAAAATTGCCTCCTCCTTACAACAGTGGTACGTAATAAAAAAGAATTTCTCCACAAATAGATGAAAACACAGCAATATCAAGCCTTATTTCCCCAATATTCCTCTCACCTACAACTCTAAAATCCTCATTAAGATAGTGCTTTTAGAAATTCAAAAATTGCATAGCAGGGAAGCCCTTTAATAAATTCCACATTCTATTATTTATAATATTTAGAAAAAGAATTCCCATTAGGAAAGTTTGTCGAAGAATAAATCTGATCTATCAATTTTCATTGGGCCAAAATCCCATTCTTCTCTTGCCGGAGAATTCTCATTGATTGGGATCTTATTCTTCTCATCTCTTCAATTGTTTCCCTACAAAAACAAATCCAAAATTAAATTAAAATGAAAATCAAATCAAAATACCATTTCTGGAATAAAATATCTTCATTCAAACTTAATTAAATAATTAAATGAAAAGGAATTTTGAACTTTATATTGATGCTTGTGATGATCTAATTGGTTAAGGGGAACATAGATGAATGTATCTTCACCTAGGATAAGTTGTGAGCAAATGAGAATGCATAAAATTAAACTCAGAAATTTAAATTTGTTTAAAAAAATCGGTGCTTGATCTTCTGCTGATTTTTAAACCCATTAAATAATCAAATTTGGTAATGAAACTACTTCATAAATGTTCTCCATGATTTTATCTATCCAATGAGCCACTAATGAGCCGTCCTCAACCTCATTTAGCCAAGAAAAACTCAATTTATGAGCCTCCAAATTTAATGAGTCAAAACTGCCAAAATTCTAGAAATTCTGTTACCTAAACTAAGAATAAATTTAATCCTAAATTAAATTATAATGATTAATTACTTAATATTAAATAATTGTAATTATATTATTAATCTTAATTAATTACAAAATTAATTAATATAAAATGATTTAATAATTAATTAAATATTATTATATTATATTTAAATTATAATAAATATTATAATTAAAATAATTATTATAATTTGAATATAATACAATATATATTAAATTTTTTCACCAAACCTTTTTAATTCAAAAAGTTAAAACAAACCAAAACAAAGCTACCTGAGGTGACGGAGGAGTGGAGGGTGAGGTGAGTGGAGGGATAATAGAGTTACGAGGAGAGGTGAGAGATGGTGGAGGAAAGTAAGTGTACGGTGAGGTGGAGTGATAAGGAGGTGAGGGTGACGTGAGGTGATGAAGGTATAAGAGTTATAAGGAGGAATGTACGAGAATTATGAGGCGGTTATGGAGAATGTTATGTTAAAACTAAAATTGAGTTTTTTATTTTTTGGGAACTTGGAAGGGAGTATCAGATGAGAAGTGGAGCCTATGCAGAATTAAAAATTCTATAAATTGAACTACAACCATTTTGCAATTTTGAGATTTTGGGTTTGGAAATTTGTTTTAAAATAGTAAAATGGAGTAAATTACCGAGATCTCGAAACATGTTTTTCAACTATTTTATAATTTGGTTGGGTCATTTTGTAGGAATGGTAGTGAAAAATCGTAAAAATGAACTAGAGTTAATATTTGCAATGAATGACTATTGAACTTAATTAGTTGCAAAAATTGAAATATTATACATTTTGTTCGTAAATTCAACTGATGCAATAAAATGATCAAATTTCAAAGGAGTGCCATTTGCAAACTGGATAACTAAAATAAGGGGAAACAAGTATCAATGGAAGATAGTGAAAAGTCAAATTCAATGAACAATCAAAATATAAATTTGATAAAAGTGAAAAAAGAAAAATTGTAAGACAATTAATTTAAATGAAAAACATTAAAAGTGTTTTGTCCAAAATTAATGGAAAGAGTCCCAATTATTTGAGTAAAAAATGGGTTTGGGGTGGGCGGCGGGGTGTTGGGTTTTCCCTACAACAATGATGACACATTGAGAAGAACTAGTTATCTCCAGTTAAAAATAATGAACTTTAATTTACCCAAAGGTTAAAAATAATTGAAATCATGAAATCATTTAATAGTGAAATATTTCCATAAGTCCCACATAAGTAGATTAAGTAATGAGTTTGTAAAGATAAGTACCCAAAGAATACTTGAGTAAAAGTCATGAATCCAAATTTGGGAAAATTTGTTTTAAAACTACTTCATATGTAAAAATAGAAGAAGGTACATGTAAGAGTTTTTGATAAAGCATATATTCATTTTATGAATGATTTTTGACATCGCTTTGTTGCCACCGAGCCTAAATAGTACCCCAATGAAGTTGTCTTTTATGCCATACAAGCCTAGTCCCAGTGCTAGCGAACATTCATAGCACCGACAAGTTTACTTGTATTTCCCATGCTTCCTCTTTTAATCACTCTTTTGATAAATGCATTTGCAAGCTTTTAGTATATGATGTATTTGAGTGAAAAATGTGGGATGGTAATAGAGATTTAAGTTTAATGGACATAATACTTTCATAATATTGACTACAAATTCTTTCCCCGCGACTATCAATTAGAGGTTTTATAAGATAGAGGGGTGGGGAGGAGTCATAGCGTTAAACTCAAACCAATTATTTTCTTGAAAATGTAACTATATCACTTAATAAGAATGTGTGTTCCTCCACGAAAAATATTCACAACAAAATGGTTTTATGGTTCCATAAAGATATGCCTTTAATCATAAATGAAATTCACTAAGATAGATAGTGTTAAGAGATTTCCCATGTATGTTAATTGTTGCCCGTGAGGAAAAAAACCTTTCACATAAATCATAATAGAGTTATCAAGATCAAAACAAAACTGTAAGGAAAATGATTCCTAAACTAAAGTAAGAAAAGAAATCAACAAACAAAAATAAAAATGAAGAAGGTGAAAGGTGAAAGAAAATCCCAAATTTAAAATATAAAATCCAACAAGACGACTTATAAAAATGCCTTTATAAAAGAGATAAAAAAAAAAATAATAATATGCATGTTTTTTCCTATGTGATATATATATATATATATATATATATATATATATATATATATATATATATATATATTAGAGTTATAAGAAATGAGGCTCTCAAAATGTATAAGGTGAATAACAGTGATAATAGGCAAGATGTTAAATGAGAAGTCTCTGTCTACTGCAAACTTTCTTGTTTCAAAGTAAAATATGTATAAAATCATCTTAGCCATTTTTTGATAAAAGTAATGCTCAAGAAATAGACTAAAGGTTAAGAAACTCCCTAATTTAACTATTGCTTCTTTTAAGAATCTCAAAGAAAACTAAATAAAAGATAATGAAGTTCAAAACTGATTTGGTGGAGGTGTGAAAGGTTGATGAAGACCTGTTAAAACAAAGTTCAATATCAACAAAAACTAAACAAAAAACTGAAATCAAAAGTATATAAATGAAAATAAATGAAAGTGGGCACATGAAACCTATTGATGCAGGTGCATCTCACCCTTTTCTTAATTAAATAAAAATCCAAGTGGAGCATGAAGATGTGGACCAGTGGAGCTGAATAAAGGGAAAAAACATAGAAAATCTCCCTTAAAGCAGTTAAAGAAAAAAAATTAAAGAGAGAATGGATAAGACTAGATAGACTTCCTATTATTAATAGCCATGCACACTTTTTGGAGAGTTTTTGTGGAGAAAAATCAGAAGAGGATAGGATCAGTTCTTCATAAGACTTTTTATATAAATGTAATGCAATAGGGGTGTAATAGATATCTTATTTTGTGAAGAAAATTGTGATTGGGCAAGATGTAGCCGAGCATGAGTTCGTTTTAAGGCTGAAAGGCCTTAACTTTGTAATTGTTTCGTAAATATATAAAAGTGTGTTTATGTTCTGTGTTAATTGTATACGCTATGTGTTTTATAAATGAGTCAAAACTTGTATTCTGTAAATAAAAATGGTGTTGCAGGCACTCGGCGGCGGCTGCATGAATGTTAAAATGAGAGCAAGACAGACTATAACGGGAATTAATATAAAAGGCTTCCAAAGATTGAGTGGGCCCATAACCCACAGGTCCAGGATCAAGATTTTTAAAGAAATTTGGGATTTTGGGCAACCCCCAAAATCTGATGCAGGAGCAACCAGCAACAAAGCAAACCAGAGGATCAAAATAGAGAAAAGCTTGTTTTAAATCAGAAAAGCGAATTTAAATGGATAAATTTTAAGTAGCTTAAAGTGGATATGTCTTGAAGAGACTTCTATTGATAACAAACCATGCAAGCGTTTTGGAGAGCTTTCATTGTAGAAAAACTAGGAGAAAATCTTATCAATTCTTCCTAATGCATCTTATATAAATGTAATGTAATAGGGTGTGAGATATATCTTATTTGTGAGTAAAATAGTGAGTGAGCAAGATGTAGTCGATTGTGAGCCGGCTTTTAAGGCTGAAATGCCTTAGCCTGGAATGTAATTGTTCTGTATATATATATATGAAACGTGTTCTAGTATTGTGTACGCCTACGCCTGTGTGTATGGTATAATTAAGTTAAATCTTGTGTTCAAGCTTGTTGATCCAAATATCATGTATCTGTTATATGTAAATGTTTGTTATAGACAGCATGCAGCGCAGAGGAAGATTCTGATGATGATGGAGAAATGAATGCTCTACCAGCGAAGAAATCAAGAAGGAAACAGGCTCCAGGATCTTGTTTTTTAAAGAAATTGGGATTTTGGGCAACCCCCAAATTCCCATTTTCATCACCTATCATTAGAGAATTGCATTTAATATTACCTGAGAGGTATCATTTTCTCCAACAAAAGATAACTTCTTCCTTTAATTAGAATTAAAAGCATGAAGAAGTTTTATTGACCCAAAATCATTATTTATTAAATCTAATCTAAAGCGAGCAGTAAACTAGAATAATGCAATGTTTTATGTCCAAGGAATCTGACAATAAAAAAAAAGTCCATAAAAATGAGAATGAAAGGATGCTTCTTTATGAATTGCAGTGAGGATTGTTCTCTTAATATTATAAGTTTCATATCGGCTCCATGATTTTCATAAATTGTTTAGAATCAAGACCAAATCCGAGACAATGTAATACATATGTGTAGATGAAGAGGTCTTGAATTTTGTATATTAAATATAGAGTGATATATCAAAACTCAAATATAAGAGAAATAATAAATGATTTGACTATGTTGCAAATTTCTTCTAAATTGCTTCATTACCATAGTGCTTGCCCAAGAGTGCCTTAAATTCTTTTATATAGGACAACGCCTGATTGGATGTTTCACATCGCAAGTTTCTTTGCCATGCATAATTTTGAATCTGCGAGATTTACCTTTGCCGATATGCAATTGAGTGTTATATAATAGTTAAAAGACAATGATAGAGAGACATATATCGGATTTTATCACATTAGAGGATCTTAAGGCAAAACTTCATTTGAGTTTCGCGATGCGATATAAGTGTTGTGATAGCAAGGTTTCTATATGAGCATATGTAATGGGAAACTGTGATGGAGTGATTACAATATTAGAGAATAGTCATATCGGAGATCAGAGTTGTTAATAAAAGGAAACACAGATATTATTCTTGCAATAGCGGGAATGCGATAGATGATGTGGCTCATTGGTGGGACTAACTTTAGGTTTTATACGCGTAGAAGATTTTTCCTTTGCTAAATGTAATGGATATGATAACGGAAGAAATGGATTGTGAAGTTCGGACAAGTAAATCTTAGAATTTGTTTTAAATGCTTTCGATATAATACCAACCCAAGAGTCTGATTAGTAAACGAATTTCAAATTCTGAAAAATGAAAAGTAGATGATTAGAATTTCAAATTTCACTAATTAGAAGCTCCGAGTCCCTGCGCAAAAAAAGAATATCACTAAAGCGAAAAATATGAATGAGTGTGATGCAATGGTTTACTCAACTTGGCAATTGTAAGATTTGGAACATGCATAGAAAAACCATGAATAAGATCATTCGCTGCAAACGTTTTATATGAAATTTCCTTGGTTTGTAGAAAATTAGAGCAATAATGAGTGTAAGCATTTCATTCTAGTAGCACTGGTGAGAGGCAGAATATGGTTACTTACTCATATCACTAAGAAAAACATAAGTTCCGAGTTTCTTGCACATATGAGCATTTATTGGAGAAAAATATCAGGGAAAACTCATGATTATTCCTTTGAAACATGCGATCTTCTCACCTTCTGACAAGATTTTGAATGTAACAGTTAAAGAATATAGGCAGGAAGAGATATTGCAAGTCTTTTATCGAGGATTTAATATTAGGTGTGTGAAAGGGTAGCAGCCGATTGAAAATTACAATATAAGAGTTTCGATGTGGATAGCGAGAAGTTCATCAGATATCGGAGGATTAGGAATATTGGAGATCGGTGATCGGGGTATTAGAATGAATATGGGATGTAACATTGTTGATACGTCGATGTCCAGTGAGGGACGCGATAGTTTTATTATGTGAATTTAATTTCATATTAGATTTAAGACATCGTAACCTCTAAAAATATATCCCAACCAAAATTCTGATTTATGAATGGCCGCGATATCTTTTAGAACTGGATTTAAATGTCGTATTGGGTTCGGGGTTGTATGGGCATCACAATATTGGCGAAGTCATCTATCGAAGATCAATGATTAGGGATATTGGAAACATGTTCAATTGAAAACCTCTGATATACAAACTGTGATATGTGACGAGGATTTTTTTTTTTTTTGGGGGGAGGGGGGGGCCTCACAACCTTTAAAGTATTTAATTCAAAAGAAAGCACTCAAATCAAATTTGATTTTAAATTAAAAAACCCTTTAATAATTTAATTAACTATTGGAAATATTTGATAAAAAAAGTAATTTTATCGGAACTTTCTTATGAAGAGAGTTACGAAATATAATGACCCGATAAGAATCTTTCAATAATGTATTAAGGCTTATCAGGATTTCAATGAATGGAAGCAAAATTAGAGAATCCTCACATCTAAACAAAACCATAAATACTTCCCTGAACATGTTGCAAATTTAGAAATGGTTGGTTACTTACTTATCTCAGGTGTCCATAATCAAGTCAAAAAAGACCTGCAAAAGAAATAAAACAGAAATAAGAAATAACCTTTGAAAAGAGTAAAACTAACAATGAATGATGATGAACCTGTAAATGCATACCTGGAAGAATTTTGATTGTAAGTTTACCTCGTATCTTCAAGTTCTCCTAAGTTTTCTCAAAATTTTCATATGTTAAACATCACTTATTTAATTAAAAAATGAAAAATATTTAATTTTCAAATTGCATCCACTTCAAATTTACATCAAAGGACAGAGTGGTGAAAATAAGCTCTTTTTTTAGAAATGTTTGAGAATAAAAAAATTCCCAAACTGTAGCGAATTCTTGAAAATTATGCATATATATGATCAATGTGATGATTTTTTGCAAAACAAGACAATTAAGGGATTTACAAATATGTAGGATCTAATTATTCAAGAGCTTCTAAAATGTTCTAATTCACTTTTCCAAAAAATGAAAGGGGATGCCTAGAATAACTTGGATTCATTACTTGCTTATTAAAAATCTGCAATAATGAAACAAATGCAAATAGAAATAGAATCTAAATCTAAAACAATCTATTCCTATTACTAACTTAATGAAACAAACATAACTAGGTATAATCATATTTCCAATGTAATGATTTTATCATTTTAATTTCTGCATATATGTATAGGTCAAAGATTAGTAACAAGAATAAAGATATAATTAAACTAAGAAAGCTAAATCTGAATGCAGAATATATACTTATTGCTAATATATTTAAAGAAATCAGTTTATTTACAATTACCTTCTCTTCAAATGTCCTGTCCAACTAAATTCAATTGGATCATAGAAATCTGGGTGGATTTCCATTAATGATTGAGAAATGTTTAAAAGGGAAGATGACAAGCCAGATTGTGGAAATGATATTTTAGATATAGACTTGCATACATTTATTAGTGTTATGTGCAAGTGTTAAATTATTAACAATCTTTTGTGTATGAAAATTATCCAAATATTTTTCAAATGGTCAATGAAAAATAGATGGAAATCTATTAGATACAATGAAAGATTATTGATTGAATTAGATTGTTGGTCATATTGTGAAAATGCACTCTCTTTTGGGCACTATTTTTGAGAAGGAAGAAGCAATTGGTAAGAGATAAACATCCATTGAAAGTGGAAGAAAATTAGCTTTTGATGCTCATGATTGTAATTTGAAACCTCATATTCCCATTCAGGCAATGTATCAATTGAATGTTCAATACTGAGTTACTCAATATGCCAACACAAAGTATCTAAAAATAAAAAAAAAATGAACACAAAAGACAAACATGAAAAGAAACAAAATAAATGAAGGAACCACAATAAAATCAAATTGTAGTTTACATTAGTGTTACAATTATTGTTACGACACAATTGGAGCTGACTTGAAGCAATTTCCTCTTCACAAGACTTCACCAAAATAATGATATTAGAATAATTTCCAATACCAATTTGTGAATTAGAGAGAGGGTTATGACTATGGATAAGAATGAGAGCTTCATTGTGATATAAATCATAAATTGGAATGGTTTTTTGAACACTGAAATCATGAGTATGATTAATTGTTTGAAAATGAGAACTATTTGAAACAATTTCTGAGTTATAGTGTTCTTCATTTTCACTTGTGATTCGACTTTGATCATGAGGATTCAATTAAGAAGAAGACAAATCAGTATCCTTAATGTCAAAGTAACTATCATAAATGACCTCATGACATTCATTAGAATTCCATTTGATCTCATCCAATGTATCAGAATAAGAAGGAATATTAATGTGAGAAGAATGATTAATGTTTGATTTTCTATCTTGATAGAAACTAATTGGAAATTCATTTATATCAGCCTTTCTATTTTTTGGAATAACATTATTGCAAAGAGGGAACCAATTTCTATTAGCAAAAATATCAAGATAGAGGCAAAAATGTGAGTCATAAGTAATGAATTTAATAATGTCTCTATTTAAGAACTCTTGTGCATTTTCTTCATTGCAAATTTTAGATTTAAGGTCATTTACTTGGTTAATTGTGATTTCTTGAGAACGTTGCTTTGTTGTCCTAAATTTGGCATTTGCTCATCATGAAAGAATTCAAAAATTTGTACAACATATTGCGTGTTATTGGAAACTTTAATTACTGCTTGTACTTGCTAATTTATAATCTGATTTTATGAATTATAATGATTTTCTAATTTTTTTTTGTAAGCTGGGGCAGGACTCTCTGATTTACATGTCCATTATGTACCCCTCTACGGGGGAAGGGTAGCCCAAGATTTGAACTCAAGACTTCCGGTTCAGTGAGACTTCATTTCCACGGCCCTTGCCACTTGAGCTACCCCATGTGGACATAATGATTTTCTAATTTCAAGATAACGATTTCTCCACAATTATTGCTAGTATGATCTTGTTGTTGATTAGCGAAATTTTCCAAGCCTTGTGATACTAGTTCATTAACATGATTATCATTAATACCGTAAGAAGTATGTAATAAATTTAAGAATTTATCATACATGGCTGAGGCCACTTCATCATGATTGTTATGCACCTCTATGTTGGAATCTTCAATTATGTTAAAACAAATTGAAGAGGATTGATCAAAGCTTGTAATAATTCCACATGGATTATAAATGTGAGGAAGAGAGTAAATATATTCAAACCAATCTAATAATTCCTCTTTTAAAGGTTTATCTTTAATTTTAAACCACAAGTAATTTAAATGAAATCGAATGGAAAAATCAATAAAAGATTCATTTTCAAATCTTTGTAGATCTTCAATTTTGTCACACACATGTTCGTAGTCATAGTTGTCAGCTTTACAAAGGAACATTCTAATGAATTGGTCCCAACCATGAATTGAGGCAACTAGAAGTGATTGACCCCAGCGTATGGCTTTTGCTGTGAATGTAAGAGTAAAAATTGTGCATAAAACACCTTTATCAATTCCTTGAAAATCAAAATTTTATTTTTTTGAATAAATTGAAAGGCATGATCAAAAGTAGAAGAATTCCTCTTACAATTAAACTTTACCTGAGACAAGAGCCTTACCACTTCTGGTAGAGTATTGACAGATGCATGTCCATAAATACAAATCCAAATTGGAAGTTTAAGATGATCCATTGTAATAAAAATAAAATGTTAGAATACAAAGATTCCAATAGACAAAGGTCCAGGCCCTCCTTCTAGTGCCAAAAATGTTGAAGGCTCGAAGTTCTCCACCTACAACACTATAAGGGAGACCACCCGGTCCAGACCTTAAATAAACTCTTTTTTCTGTTTGGAATGGTAGTTCCAATTTGTTTAACTATTTTCAATTAACTTTTCTTTATTGCTATGTGTTTAAGATGTTCCTTTAGTTACCAATAGGTAGGGACATCGGATTGATTCTTCTTGCTGATCATAAATTTAGATTTGTTTAAAAAAATTAGAGCTTGATCTTCTGCTAATTTTTAGATCCATTAAATGATGAAATATGGTAATGAAACTACTTCAGAAATGTTATCCATGATTTTATATATCCAATGAGGCATCTTGGGCCTCATTTGACCAATTAAACCTCAATTTATGAGCCTCCAAAGTTAATGAGTCAAAACTGTAAGAGTTCTGTTGTCTAGGCTAAAAATAGAATTTTTAAAATTAAATTCTAATCCTTAATTAGATTACAATTAATAATTAATTAATTGTAATTATGTTATTAATATAAATTAATTGTAGAATTTTTCTACAAATCAGCTAGCTCTGATACCATGTAGAACTTTTTCTACCAATTAGCTAGCTCCAATGCCATGTAGAAATTTCCCACTTGTAGATCACCTGATAACTCAATGTACTAAAGCAAAACATTTGATCTACTTCTATGACCAATTTAGCAAAAACTTAATCGAACATGAGCAACATCAATAAGAAAACATATAACTGATATGGAGAAATCAAACACACATAACACAGAAGATATAACCAGGGGAAAGCACCAGCCTAAAACCCCATCTTTGTATTATCATACAAGTGGAAATATAGTCTGGATTACACAAAGCCTTAGCTAGAAAGCTATCCAACTCTCAGTACAATCCCTCTATTGCTCATATACAATCAAAGTCTTCTCACAAACCTTCTACTTTTCCCTCCAAGCCTCCTATTTCTATGCACAGTTTTTCCTGGGTCCTCCAGTTGCAACTTTTGTGATTCTCACCTCACACACAACACTAACCTCTGAAATAACTGCACAAACCTAAAGGAGATAAATCCTCATCGTGGATGAGCTTCCTTTATAGGAAAAATATTCATCCAACTGATATTACACTGTCCCTTCTCTGATCTCAACTGAATCTCTGTCTGAACTGACATGCATCAGTTATTCATGAGTGAATACACCGTTATCTGAAAATAATAGTTGTCACATGCATGCAAGCATCAACAAATTATATCTCATTAATTTAACAACTTGTTAATTAATCTAACTGAACTTGACTAAGTTAAACTAAGTCAACTAATCCTCTCAATAAATAACTCATCCTTAATTCCTCAATCAGTGGAGCAAATTGAGGACACATTCCCCAATTAGTGGAGAAATAATTGCATGTTCTCACAAATACTTTAGTTTGCTTTTCCATAACTAATTAATTCATGGAGAATTAATTAAGTAATATTCCAAATCACTGGTAAGACCAAAATTAATTTTACTTCCTATAGATAGACTAGGGACTGCTATAAATAGGTAGGGACGCAAAAATGCTATTTTTAGAACTTTCTATTTTTAGCAGTTTCACCTTTCACCCAATGTGGCTAATGACCTCACTGGCCAAACTGCTATTTTTAGACATGCTATTTTTAGCAGGTCTATTTTTAGCACATTCTAAATTTAACATTTCTTATTACACATTTTTCAACATTAATTACATAATTAATTGTAAACTTAAATTAATTAATATAAAAATAATTTAATAATTAATTAAAATATTATTATATAATATTATATTAAATTATAATTATAATAAATATTATAATTAAAATTATAATAAAATTATAATTAAAATATAATTATTATAATAGGAATATAATACAATATATATTAAATTTCTTAACCAAACTATTTTAATTCAAAAAGTTAAAACAACCCAAACAAAGCTACATGAGGTGAGGGAGTAGTGGAGGGAGAGGTGAGTGGAGTTATAAGGAGAAGTGAGTGATGGTGGAGGAAGGTAAGTGTATGGTGAGGTGGAGTGATAAGGAGGTGAGGGCGAGGTGATGTAGGTATGGGAGTTATAAAGAGGTTATGGAAAATTTATATTAAAATTAAAAATCTCATCGCATAAAATTAAATATTGTATATTACATATTTTATAATGAGCGGAAAATTAAACTTGTAATATATCGTATCGCAATATCATATCACAATTTTTATTTCAGAATTTTAAATCGAATTTTTTAATTTCGAGATTTTGGAAGGGGATTTAAAGAGAAGTGGGCCTATGTGGAATTAAAAATTATACAAATTGAACTACAACCACTTTGAAATTTTGAGATTTTGGGTTTGACAATTTGTTTTAAAATAATAAATTGGAGTAAATTATCGAGATCTTGAAACACATTTTTCAACTATTCTATACTTTGGCTGGGTCATTTTGTATGGCTATTAGTGGAAAATGAAAAGAATAGTAAAAATTAACTAAGAGTTAATATTTACATTGCATGACTATTCAACTTAATTAGTTGCAAAAATTGAATTTTTATACATTTTGTACGTAAATTCAACCAAGGCAATAAAATGATCAAATTTCAAAGGAGTGTTAATTGCAAATCGGATAATCAAATAAGGTGAAACATGTATCAATGGAAAACTAGTGAAAAGTCGAATTTAATGAAACAATCAAAATATAAATTCAATGAAAGAGAAAAATGAAAAATGGTAAGAAAATTAATTTAAATGAAAAACATAAAAAAGGTTTTGTCCAAAATTAATGGAAAGGGTCCCCATCATTGAGTAAACAATGGTAGGGGGGTGTTGGGTTTTCCCTACAACACAACCACATAAAAGGTTAGGAATATATAGAGAAGTAGGGTAAGTTGGGAGTTCTTATCAAATTACCAATCTAGGGTAAGAGATCCACCTTTGATGGAGAGATAAGATCAAAGGACAAGTGGTGAAAAATCCAAAGTAGGGAAGGATAGGATCCAAATGTTTTATCCAAGGTAAGTAGTTAAAAAAAACTTCTAGAAACTCCTAGAAGGGGAATCTTCCATAATCCTAATCATTCTCCCAGATTTCAAGAACGAACGTAGGTGCAAAGAGGAGCAACTTGCTGGTGACCAATGTAGGCCATATTGGAGCAACCTATAGGTGAACGCACCCCAGTAGGCTTATAGGGAGTGTTGGTCCTCAAACTGGCTCAGCTGATGTAGTTAGGGCTGAAATTATAGGGGATGAAGGGAACATGCTTAAGGATTTGTGCAAGATGATGACAAAGGGGAGTAATATTTTGATTGATTCCATTGGGAGGCTCACTGATTGGATGTGACAAAATGGCCTATAACATAATGCCCCCTAAAGCTAAAAATCAGAGATGATGATTAATGACTGAAGTGATCTACATTGTGACAGGTTGGGATCAAGGACAACCAATGAGCTTCATCAGTTACAATACATTTACAACATGACATATTTGTTTACTAAGGGAGGCATACCCATACTTAGCTCATAAGTTAACATAACATGTATAATGATCAAAAGACGCGTCCACAGATGCAATTGGTGGATCCATGACTGGATGATTGTTTATATGATCACAACCATCATACATTGTGATCTTTGTATAGTTCTTGAAATCACATCCCGAATGGATGAAAATAGATCCAGGGTCTTCTATCTTGTGCACACTACCAATGTGCTTGTAGTGGCCAATCTAGGGTGCTAGATTAGACTAGATTTATTATCAACCAAGGTAGGTAAACTTAGAGGCACATGTCTAAAGTCTATAGACATAAAAGGATTCCTAACTAAGTGTCTACTGTGACAAGCTACAACACTCCTTTACAGGAGGTTAAAATATGTTTCCTCTCACCTTAACATTCAGATCACTTAATTTATCTAACTGTCCTAAAGATACAGTGTATTGCTAGATTGAGTTTTCAACCCTCTTACAAGGATGTTATGCACAAAATCTCTTTCTAGCTAACACTTAAGAATTTATGAAAAATCAAAATCACACTGAATTTTAAATGCATGAAAACAGAGTCTATGGAGATGCTTTAAAACCTAACGATCGATCAAATCTTTTATAAGATATGGTTCAATGATCTAACAATCAAATCTTCAAGCTATCACCATAAATACCATTTGCAAGCATTTCTAATCAAATCGATAAAATCACAGACTTAGAAATAGCAGTAAACACTATGGAAATGAAATCAACAGTGTACCAGTCCACGTAGGGCCCATCCACACTTCAATGGCACACTGAAGAAACCTCAAGCAAAGAGAATGTTAATGCATAAACACTGTTGGAGTAAAACGATGACTGTAATTATGTTCTGAAGATTGAAATCACATACAAGAGCAACGTTCTAGAACAATACACAGAGATAATAATCGTAATCGTCCCTAAAACAAAACAATACGCAGTCTTTATCTGCTTCTCCTATCTAACTCGAATGTACATACATTAAGCACATGTTTCTGCTTTTACAAAAATGGTGATTTTTGTCCTTTCTAATCTAAACAGATTTCCAAAAGCAAAATGAAATCAGTTTGGGAAATCATGGCTTTTTGCTGCCTTTGTGACCAAAAAGGCTGGGTTTGACCAGCATTGACCGCATATCCAGGAGCGTTAGATTTGCTGTTGAATCGATTTTCCACCATGCATGTACATTCCAGATCACGTCCCTATCCATTGCTTTAACTTGCCTGCCATGCCACGTGTCACATCATAAACCATTTACAGGAAGCCATGACATCCTGTAATCTTTTTGTTGAAAATTCCTAATTTTTAACATAAAAATTCACAAATTAACTTTAATATAAACTAACAACTATAATGCTATTGATTAATCAATTTTGATGGATATGAGGGGTCTATGGGAGAAAAAGATAGATAAATGATGGTGTTTCTATAAGAAAAAGATGGCAATGAAATGGTACCAACATCTCCCCCAAGCTCAATGATTTAGCATGTCCTCATGCTAATCCTGATGTGCTGCCTCTATACTCTGTTCCTGCCTGTACCTCTGTTGTTAGGGTCCCACCCTAACCCCCTTATCTATGTAATGGGACCACGTCATAGTCAAGAGTCAATAAAGCCCATATTAATAATTGTAAGTGGTTAATCCGCATTTAATAACAGAACCACAGTTAGTTGCAAATGGGTCGTAGTATTAGATAGATGGTATTAGTAATATGCGGTATTGGCCCGTGGTATTGCACGTAGGAGTCATATATAAAGGACAGAAACTCCCTGCGAGGAGCATCGTGTCTTATTTTGTAATCAAGCTCTGCTCTAGTGGAGGTTTCCCCCTCGAAGAGGCAAGTGAACATTACTTTCTGAATAATAAAATCATTGCTATTCTGTGTTCTGGGTATCTTTTCTTCACATATTCTGTGTTTTGGGTCTCTTTTCTTAGCATATTTTGTATTTGGGTATCATTTGCAGGTTAAGAGCATAACATGTAGGGTTCTCTAGGAGGGGTTGATGAGGATTTGAGGGCTAGGTTTGAGGAATATGACTTGCAAAGGAGCTTCCTAATCCCTAAAATCCTTATGGAACTTGGTTTCCCAAGGATTTTTGAAGAATCATTTTTTATAGGAAATGGGACCACACGAGACCTACTGGACCCCTAGATAGGTCAAGGTAATGGGATTTGGAAACCAAGAATGTACATGACCCAACTAGGGAAGAGAAAGGTATCAAAGAAAGAATTTATAATAAAGGAAATATGACGATCCTAATGAGGCTACAAGTCCAAGGAGACTAAGGGGAAGATTCGCTCACAAGGCTAGGGCTTGGGATATATCATAATCCCACTGTCATAATTCCCTCAAATTTGGAGGAGACCTAGGAGACACACCAGTGGAGTAGGAGCCAAGAGATCGAACTTTTTGAGTGAGTGGTTTACAAGAAAAGTGATGCCCTAGGATACCTAATGGGTCTATGCCTAGGAAAGGGAAGAAGGTAAGAGAAAAGTTACGTTTAAGGTGATGACATTATGGTGAACTAGTGCTTAATCCTTTAGGGAGATTGGAGTAAGGAAAATAATGATTATGGACTTTGTTTTGTAGGTGAAGGAGGCCTCAATGACAACTTCGCTTAAAATTAGGGAAAAGGAGATTAGACTTGAAAGCTTTATACTTTGTTTTACAAGATTGGATGACTTATTGAGATAAATTCAACAATGGAACATCCTTAGCAACAATCATTCATCATACATGAAGAAGCACTATCTGGAAACATAATCTCCACAACTTCACATAAATGGATGCAAAAAAAAGCCCTAGTATAGGCAAATTTTAATCATCAATGCATGTGACAAAGTAAAGGGAATAATAGCATTAAATGTATTTACATGTAAGAGAATATATCCAACAATCAAAAAATTTCCAATCAAGAAGCTCTGAGACAAGAGAACAATGATCCAAAACATCAAAATTCATTACATGATCCAAATTTCGTCCACCAAGAAGGATAGTGAGAAATTCCTAAGAGATGCAAGTCAAAACCAAGTGACAATACTAAAATGAACTCACATCACTTGTATATAAATTTCCAAACCTAATGAGCCCTAATTGAACCCCTAAAATGAAATAATGTACAAGATAAATAACTTTTGGTGACAAGCCCATCAAACTAGCTCAAAATCTCAAGAATAGGCCTTTCAAGAGGTTGAATAATCAATAATGCATGTTGTTGGGCCTTAGAGGAGGCCTAATGAAGTCCATAAGTTCTAAAATTTGAAACAAGACTCCCCAAAGAAGTGCACAAGCGGGTGGCCCCTAATTCTCAAAGTAGTAAACCTATGGTGCTCCCAAGTAGGTGTGGGGGCACATAAGTGTCCTCATGGGTCTCCAAACAAATAAAATATGCATGTAGACCATTTGCAAGGACTCAAATGATAGTATAAATGATACACCACATCATCATACAAGCCTTAGTTCATATTCCAAGCACATAATGTAACTATGGGGTCAGCTGGGCATGGTGAACTAGGTGTATCTTCTTCATCCAATCGATGAACCATAATTGATCTCTGAATGACTCTGGGGATCCATGGAATGGTACCTACTGTTTTGGAGGTCCATGGCTATCTACAAACCTTACTTGTTTCAATGAAGCCCTCTAGAGGGTTAGGACCCCGTATAGGGAAACCAAACCCAAAATGGAGACCATCTGCAATCCTGCATAAGATCCAATGTGTCCCCGTACCTTCTAGCATATCAAGTCATTAAATAAATCAAGTAAAATAATTTACAAACCATGGAAGATAAGTGGGCACTTCATAATGGCATACCCTTCCATAATGGGCTTTCGCATGTGCTAATGTCTCCAAGCTCCAATGGGGGTTAATCAATTATCCTATTAGGTGGTTTCTTCTTCTAAAGGGGGTGATATGTACATGGTACATCCTTAAAATGGTGGTGACTGGGATACAATAATGGAACGGAGTAGGGGATGCAAGGGAACAACCACGGTGACATGCCATGGTAGAAGGGTAGCCAATAAAAAGGAATCTCACACTTGGGTAAATGATGTGTAGGAGAGAGAAATCATGGTAGATGAGTTACCTCGGCCTTGATTTTTCCACCCTTATTTGTATTCCCTTTTCCTTTTATGATTTTATTTGGTTAACTACTTAGGGCTCAAAGGAATGAGAGCATGATGTGTAAAGTATCGCAATGGATGCCCCTTTTCAAGGTGGGGCTGTTAATCGCCCACTAGGGGTTGGGACAATCATGGGTTCCTAAGTGATAAAGGAGACTCATCTAGGGCCTCTATGAACTATGTTGATGGTCATGGAAGGGATAGAACTCATTTAATGGCTTTTTCCTATGTGCTTAATATGTTTTCTCTAACCATATTTTGCATTTTGTGGTACAATTTCATGTTGAACATGTCCAATTATGCTTTTTATTTTATTTTTAGCTACATCAACCTCTGGGGCATCGTTCCAAGCCCATCCCAAGATGTGGGGAAGGGGAGGTAGTGGCTAAACCTATGTGGACCCAGAAGTGGAATGTGGTCACAGGTGAGAGAAGTGATGAAAATGGTTATAATGAGAAGAAGGGGGGTGATATATGTGAATTGGGGAGCGGTAACATGCATCCAAAATCAAGGTTTTCCATGTAACACCATTCCAGAAAGACAAAGTATAGTAAAATAGATAACACGGGACTAGGGTTCAAGGTGAACATCCCAAAAGAGGCCTAGAGGACAAGAGCATAGACCTAGTCCACTCTTTCCATCGAATCACCCCATTATTCCATGCCTAAGAGTTTCCATGACAAAAGAACTAAAATACTCAATTACTAAATGACAAGGCATACCTTTAGGCTTGGTGGGCCCACCTTCAAACATACGATCATAACAGATGGGTGAGGGACCACAGGGCTAGCTAGGGTGGTGGAGAAATGGCATAAATAGCTATTTGGTGGCTAAAATGGGTTGTTGGCTATCGACTGAGGGCCATCATGGAGAAAACATTTCTCCTAGGGATATCACCCACAAAGTAGTGGGTAAAAAAACCTTTCAGGAGAGTTTTGAGGCATCAAATGACATTTTTGGGGGGTAAAAACTTATTTCTTTAGTGTCGCGCCTTTTAATGCTATTATATACATAGATATCTTTCCATCGTCACAAGAAGAGTGTCAATCGGAGTATGTATTCAAAAGTTATGCCACTTAGAAGTTGACCTTCCTATTTTCACCACCATGGTTCGAGAGGATGTTGTGTCAACCCCCATAAATCATGGAAAAGGGGCTAGACACATGTTTTTGATGTAAAATACTCTGTAAGAGTCTATATTGTAACTCTAGTTAATAGTTGATGTAGTCAAACTTAACCACTAGTAGGCTATCAGGTTGTGTTATAACTAGGATATTAGGAGGAAAAGGCATTCCATTATATCGAGAGAATTTTTTTCCATAGCTGAGAAAAGATAGCCAAGAGAGATAGGAGGTAGAGAACATAGAGAGGATATGCTCATTGTAGCATCCCATAGGCCACGAACCTTACTTCTTTTTACCTATAGCCATTTTTCCACACAAAGAAAGAGAGTGGAGCGGCATCACCTTCCAGCTAGGTTTTCTCTCGAAAGGGTTTTCCATAGCATTTCTTGTGTCTTATTGGAATATCCATGGTAGTTTATAGCTCACATACCTAATTCAAAACTTGATAAAGTCTAGCACTATTACTTTGCAAAGGATGTATGGGATAACCTGCAAGATATCCATGAAGGAGATAAAAGTTAAAGAAATACAGAAGAAGTTCAATCAACAAGTAAATTTTTATGTAAAAAGATAGGTAATCTTTCTTCTTTCTATTCTAAGGATCAAGAGCACAGGAATGACGAAACATTTAGTATATTTGAAGAACGAAATAGTAGTCAACCTGAAGATGAGTGTATTCATGAATTAGTTTCTTTGATATCTGATGGAGTTACAGATTCAGAAGAAGAAAGATTAGATAATGAATTTAATTTTAGAAGAAAACTTGTTTTTGCATTGAAAATGATTGACAATCTCAAGGAAAAGCTGCAGGTATATGAAAATACGGATCATGATGTGGATGAATCATAGAAGATTGTAATAGTCCTACAAGAACAACTAAAAGAAGCTAAAGGAACCAATGAAACAGTGATTGAGCAACTTAACGAAAGGAAAATACATTTTGAAGGAATTGAAGTTGAGATCATCTCTATAAAGACTGATCTAGAAAATTCAAATGAATAGAATAAGAAGCTAGTTCAAATATTTGAAGAACAAGAAAATGGGCTTAAAGAGGAAATTGAGAATTGAGAATCCAAATAGAAGAGGAAAGAAAAGTTGAAGAAGTAATAAGAAAACAGGTAAATGAAAAGGGAATGACTGTGAGAGATTAAAAATAGAAATTTTCTTAATAAGAAGTAAATTAGAAGAAAAGGACAAACAGTTGAGATTTTAAGATAGTACCCAGATGTTGGACAATCTTCTCAGCAGTCAAATGTCTCCCTATATTAAATCATGTCTTGGTTTTCATGAACCAGAAAATGGAAATCCTACTCACAAGCATGTGTAAGCAGCCTTCAAATATTTGAAAATACTTATTGAGAACAACCCTCACCTTGTGGATCTATGGCCTTCCAAAAATCCATAAAGAAGGTGCTCCACTGAGACCGATTGTAAATAAATTTTTTGCGCCTACTTATCTCCTTCCTAATCATTTAGCCTTAAGGCTTAAACCTTTTGTTGGTAATATTGACTCTTTTGTCACAGATTCTTACTCTTTCATCAACGAAATTAAATATTTTAAGTTAGATCCCCATGATATTTTGGTTAATTTTGATGTTGTCTCTCTTTTTACTAAGATCCCCATTAATGAGGCTATTGGCATCATTAATAACATTACTAACCCTAATACGGTGAAATTAATCAAAATTTTCTTAAGATCTACATTCTTCAGCTTTCAAGATGAGATTTATGAGTAGATCTGTGGGGTTTTTATTGGCTCCCCACTCTCCCCAATTATAACCAATATTTTCATGGAGGATTTTGAGACTAAATCCATGTTTAATGCTCTTTTCCACCCTAATCTTTAGAAAAGGTATGTTGATGATACCTTCATCATTTGGCCCCATGGTCGAGAAAATCTTGAAATCTTTAAGCAACATATTAATAGCCAATTCAAATTTATTAACTTAACTATGGAGATTGAAGTTCATGGAAACATTCCCTTTATTGATTTCCTCATCACCAAGAAGGAATATAATCTCTCATCAAGTTTTTAACAAGAAAACTCATACCAAGCAATATCTCCATGCCAATTCTCGTCATCACCCAACTCAAAAATTTTGTGTTTTGAACTCTTTCTACCAAATCCCTTCGAATTTCCAATGATCTTCATATCGATGAGGTAAAAGCTCATCTTTTGGAGGTTTTCATGAACAATGATTATATTAAGATTCAAGTCCTGAAAGCCTTCCAAAAAGAAGTGAAAGGACCTAAAGCTAGGGATAATCCTAACGATTTTATTGCCACTAATCATCTTCCTACAAGTTTGCTCGTATTCTTAAGAAAAACAATATCTCTACAACATTTAAGTCGCTTAATACTATAAGGTATTTCCTCATATATATTGTAGATCAAATCTACCCCTCTAACACTAAGGGGGTTTACATGATCCCTTGTTCTTGTGGGAAGTCTTACATAGGTGAGACAGGTCGATCTATAAACCATATAATTTGAGAGCACGTTGCTAACATTAGGCATAATCACTTTCACTCTTCAGGTCTTGTTAAGTACTCTTCTAAAACATAGCATCACATTTTCATTAAGGATGTTTTTTCCCTTGTTATGATTTCTCATTACCATCACAGAAATTTCGGAGAGGAAATTGAGATTGAGAAATGAGCCACCAACAATTTGAATAGGGACGACGGCTAGAAAATTAGTAGAAATTGGATCTATGTTCTTTCCTAAAAATTCTCTTCTTCTTAGGTTCCTTCTATATCTCCCTCCCCTTTTCTCCTTGGTTCTTGTGTTTTCTTCCTTTAGTTTTTTTATGTCTTGTCCCTCCTTATTTCCCCTTTTAGTATAGATTAATCATTTCTTTGATTATGCCTATTTATTTTTCTTTCATTAGGGATAATTTTGGAATATTTTAATTATTCTTTATAATCTCCTTTATTTTATTAATAATCTTTCTAATTCTTTTTATTCCCTTATTTGTTTAACCTTAATATTTATGTTTTATTATATATTATTATCCTTAGATTTATTTTATTTGACCAGCCTAGATCCATCTTAACCCCATATCTATCAAGCATCAAGAGGGATCAAATCTCTCGAGGTGCAATCCTCTTTTTTGAGTGCATAACTTAAGGAAAGGTTTGAACCTCAAGATATTTGATCCCTCTCAGTGCTTGATAGATTCGGGGTTAAGATGGATCTAGGTTGGTTATATAATACTATATAATACCTATATTTGTATATATGTGTCTCTTTCTTATTCCCCTCTCTGTATCACCTCACAAACATATACCCACTCTCTCCATATCTCTCTCTCTCTCTCTTATCATACTTTCTCTCTTCCCCTTCTCTTCTGCCCTCTATTTCCTTATCTCTCTCTTCCCTCTCACTCTGCTCTCTCCCTCGATCTCTCTCTCTCTCCACCTTTATCCCTTTATGTATGTCTTCTTCCCTCCCCATCTCTCCCCCTCCAACTCGATCTCTCTCCCTATCTGTCTCTCCTTCTCTTTCTTGAGCCCTCCCTCTCTTCCTTCCTCTCTCTCCCCTTCTCTCCCACCTTCCACTATCTCTGCTCCCTCCCCCACATTACTCTCCCTCTCTCTCTTCCATCCAATTTTATCACTATCTCCCTCCCTCTCTCCTTCTCTCTACCCTATATATTTGTGTCTCCATTTCGCTCTCATCCCCTTCCCTCCCTAACTCTCTCCTCTCATCTTCTCTCTCTTCCCTCCTCTCCTCTCCTCTCTCTTCCCTCCTCTCCTCTCTACCTCACTCTCTCTCCATCTCTCCCTTGTCACTCTCTTTCTATCTCTATTTATATATCTCTATGCCTTTGTTATTTTCTCCCTCTCTCTCCCCTCCAACTCTCTCTCTCTCTCTCTCTCTCTCTCTCTCTCTCTCTCTCTCTCTGTGCCTTCCAACTTTGTCACTTTCTCCCTCCCTCTCTCTTAAATTTGATCCCATTGTATTATGTTTAAGAAAGTATCTAAATTTAAAAAACTCAATTAGCTGTAAAATATTAAACATATATTTTGGAACAACCATGTCAAAGAAAATACCCTAATTAAAAACTTACAAGAATGGTGCACTATCTTTCCTCTAGTATTGTTAGTCACTTTTCTTTCTCTCGTCGCTTGGATCCTCAGTTAAATGGATCTATGTTGGTTCTTAAAAATATTATTTATATTATATAAATTTCACACGCGCAAACATATATATAATTATTCCCGTTTTTTAATTTTATTAAAATTGATTTAATTTCTATGGGAATATTTTTAGTATTCCTGAGGATAGAGGGTTTATATATATCTCAAAGGTAATTATAATCTTTTACCTCTTTGATTTAATTAAAAAAATGCTAAACATTAAATTAAATTAAAATATTTATAAAGTGAAATAGGTTATGGTTTTTGGACATGTGGTATTGATAAGCCATGGTATTGGTCCCTGGTATTATAACAAAGTCTATTTACAAGTTAATATTATCAATGGTAAAGTGAGGGTTGTTGGTGCACTAAGCTGTCTTTTTACAGGAAATCTTAATTCACACATTAATTGTCAACCCAAGGCAAGCTTTTTTTATTTCAATAGTGTGAGCACTATATATGCAGTGAATTCAGAGGTTAATAAATCATTGTAATTGCTAATGACTATCTCATCAACTCAATCCAAACAATTCTAAAAGAAGTAACTTTGAAAGAAATTCATAACATGCTTTGCAATTCTACTTAGCCTATTATGAAAGCAAATGAATATGAATACAACTGTAGAAGTCACACTTGGTAATCTTAAATGGTATTGAAATTAACTCACTCAATCATTAAAGAGAATTATGACAATTGAATAACAAATGATAATTAAACAGAAAATCCTAATTGAACAACAAGTGATAATTCAACAGCAAATTATAATAGAACAACAAATGATCTTTGAACAGCAAATAACTATATGAGCATATTACGGAAAGCGATCAATTCTCTCTCTGAAATCTATGATAACATTACTTGGAATGAATCAGCGATCTAATGTTGGAACTAACATAACCAATTCAATCAAAAGCATTGCTCATAAATAACAATAGCGAATGTAAATTGGAATCGACAATCCTCACGGTAATCAAAATTATAGTAACTTAACATTAACAAATAGTAAAGAATTAATAGAAAATATTATAGCACAGGGGAAACAATAGATCTTCTCTTGACTAGGCCCAAAGTCGCTAGAAGTCCCTGATATGAGATACTCAGAATATAATTATTTTTTTAACACAATCTTCTTCATTAAAACAAATAACAGAGTTACAGCATCACCAAAGTAACAGTATTATATGTCCAAAATAATAATTTTAAACTGTGAATTTCTGAACTAGTCATGCAGTTTGCCTTTTAGCCTTATATATAACAATTAGAAAGGTAAATAGATAAAAGCAAATCCTCAGGATTAGTGGATCCTGAGGATTTCACAATACTCGATTTGGTTCTATCATAAAATAGCATCGGTCTGCCCGGTCTTCCACTGTCCTGCCTAGCCTCTAGCGCTATCTTTTTCCTTTATAAGATGTTGTTTTGTCGATTGAACAACTATCGTCCAATTCATGTCTTCTGCACATAAAGATAGTAAAAATTAGTTTTTTCCTACTTAGATTCGTCTAATTTGTTACTGATTACTTTTACCCAACTTTAGTTGTTATTTCCTCTAATTTTATCCATAAACAAAGATAATCATGTGAGGCTGAGTGCTAAATAAAGCTATTAACAAGGAGAAAATATACATTTTTCTTGACCCAACAGGGGTGAATATCCATAGTTAAGAATCTTGTCATATTTTATATAAATATTTTGATTATGAAATAAGTTATGTTATTTGGTTATGTGGTATTGATGAGCCATGGTAATGGCCCATGGTATTAACAAGTTAATAACAAAATCAAATATAACAAATTGAATTTTATTATTTGTATTAGTTTAACTTTTTATTATTAACTCAACCAATATTTAAAGTTTACATTCATTCATTCATCCCTCTGGCCGCAATAATTAATATATATATATATATTATATATATATATTATATATATTAGAGTATTATTATTTTATTATCCTATTTTTTGACCCCTAATAATTATTCATTTATAAAAATTTTAGAGTATTAATATATTATTTATTTATAATTCGTTTCCTTAATTATCTATAATACTCTATTTAATCATATTAATTATTATTATATATTCCCCCTAATCTAATATGATTAAATTATATTATCCCCTATTGAAAATATTAAATTTGTAATATTTATAAAATTTATCCCTAATTAATAATGATATAATTATTATTTATTCCCTTACTCAATTATTTGTTATAAACAATTATAAAAATAAATAAATAATTATATTTATTTTCTATTTTCTTATCAAATGATTGATTAATTTTAATCATTTTTCTCATGCTTAATTTCTTTAACCTTGTCCTTTTTTCTTTTTATACTTGCGTTGGATCATATTTTCTCGATCTTATCATCCTAATGATGAATCACATTAATTGGTTTGAAATGTGTCGACAACAAATACATTCATGTGATGGATCCTGAAGGCATTTTTCTAAATAGTTATTACGCTAAGAGGCGCTTTCTAGCCTAGTATGGTAGGGATGATATAATGTGATGTTTAACATTTTCACTAAGTCAAGTTACATAAACATAAAAATTAAATTAAATTACAAAAAAAATTAAATAAAAAAAAAATAATGTAATGTAATGTAAACCTTTTAACTTGGTCAAATTAAAATAGAAATAAATAAAATAAAAATGGTCATGGTATTGACCCATGGTTTGGAGAACCCATGGTATTGACCTGTGGTATTCATGTGGACTATGGCCTATTTAAAGGGAGAAATTAAACTAGCCTAGATCCATCTTAACTTTGGATCTACCAAGCACCGAGAGGGATCAAATCTCTTTTCACTCTAAAAATGATTTTGCATATCAAAGAGATTTGATCCTTCTCAACGCTTGGTAAATTCAAAGTTAAGATGGATCTCAATTGGTACTTAGAAGCCTACATTCAGATAATAATAAAACAAATTCTGAAAACCCTGGTAAAGAATCAAGTAAGGAGAAAAACCAACAGCCAAAGAAAGAGACTTTTCAAGGAAAGTCATTTGCTCCCAGGAATGAGTATGGAATAAATGCAAACATCCAAAAAAGGAACAACAATTCATTTTCTCCATTGTTCGACGATATTGAGTGTTTTATTTATCACAACTTTGGAGACCTTGCAGCCAATCGCAGAAGCACATTATTCAGGACTCAAGCAAACAGTATCTCCATAAGAAGACCATCGGTTCCCAGTTATTCAAGTTTCTTTCAAGGCTATTTTTTTACATGTTGGTCATAAGGCTATAGATTGTAAATCATATGGAAATGAAAGGAATATGAAGCAAAATTACTATGATTATTTTTCTCGTTTCTTTTTTCACATAAGGTGATATAAATGAAATAAAATTGGACATGTGGAAAAATAGTGTAAGAGAAAGTTTAAGACCTATTTTAGACATTTCAGACAATAGGTAGAGCCTATCCAAGACAAGAAACTGAATAATAATTTTTTTATCGAAAGGCCTAAAGAAGATGTTTCCATAAACAGTCATCATACCAAAATATCGATGAAAAAGGTGTGGCCTTGTACTATGTGCATTTGAAGAAGATGGTCATTGGTACATAGACAGTGGAAGTTCTCATCACATGTCTAGAGGCAAGAGCAGATTTATTTCTTTCAAGAAAATGAATGGAAATGATGTTATTCTTGGAAACAATACACTAACAAAGGTGATAGAAAAAGGTAGAGCCAATCTTGACGTTAAAAATACAAAAAATTTATGTCTTACTAGTTGAAGGGTTAGAGAACAACATACTGAGTGTGGGTCAAATGATTGACAAAGGACATGTAGTCATATTCACTTCAAGAGGATTCAAAATTACAAAAAAAAACACTGGAAAAATAATATCAAAAGGAATCAAAATTGTAGATAAGTTGTATGTGTTGAAGAAAAGTCCCAGAATAAATAAGATATTGAAAACAATCTATTCTTTAGATTTTGAATAAAGAAATAAGGGCCCAGCTACATTCCACCATTACCTAGCATATTCACAAGGAGCACTGCAAAATAAAATTAGAATAATATCAGTGAGAGTTAATGGAAGCAGTATATCAGCTTGATGATTTCTTGGAGATTAGTAGTAGTAGCAGCATGGTGTATGAGATTCCTCAAGAATGAGGTCCACGGGATAAGATTACCTACCAAAATTATAATGAGTTTAGGGGGAGTTGTATTTGCATGTAGGGTTTCAAGGCTTGCACTCTACCTTTTGCTTTTCACTCAAGTCTCTTCCAACTGATGCATTTATTATTTTCATGGGTGAAAAAATCATGTTATATCATCCTTTTTGTACTTTTAATAATCACCATATGTTTTTAACCCTAGTATGAGTTACTTCATGCATAGCAATATTAGCCATGTAAACACATGTGAGTGCTAGATCTAGCCCTATTTGATCCTTGGGTCTAGTTGGTTGTACCATCAATATATTGATCATGAATGGGAGAGATCCATGTGTCACTTGCATACATAGAAAGAGTATGGTTCATCCAAATGTTGGCAGTGAGCCACTTGTTTTGGCATGGTTAGCAGTGTATCATATGAATTATCCTTGTAAAGCACTCTTGTGTGCATTTAAGTTGTTAGGACATTCTGACACATAGGAAATAGTTAAGTATAACTTGGTCTAGTATAGAGTTAGGTAAAGTGTGTTTCTTTACTATGTACTTTTGTAACTTACAATCAGACGGTCATGATATGTAGTGATCTGACAGTTCATTCTCTCCTCGGTATTACCGACACTTGATCTGTGGCTTAACACCTGATTGGTCCATGATCTCTATTTAAATAGCATGGAGGGTCATTTGTAGGTTACCTGTTCATGAGAGAAGCTTATGTAAAATTTCATTCTTTTATTAATAAATTGCCTGAAGTGGCTGTGTTGGCTATGGTCGTGGACTGTTTCCCTCTTTGAGGGTTTTAACCACGTCAAAAATACTAGTGTATTGATCTGTGATCTGTTTGTGAGCGGTGTCCTTTGGTGTTCTGTCTGAGGAACTTACCCTGTAAATTCCTACATAAGTAGCCTTGTATCATTATGTTTCATCATTCAGTGCATTAGTTAAGTGATCCATGGCATGGAGACAGTCATTTTGTCAAACATATATTGTAGAGGGTGTCAAATTCTAGCCTTGTATATCATTAACATAGACTTGTAACATGAATCATGATATCATGCATTGTGCTTATTGCAGCCATGAATGTATTGCTTCAGTCATGTGTGGAGTTAGATGTCATAAATAGCCATGTATATCATGAATAAGCCTTTTACTCTTATGTTTCTCACTTCGTCATATATCTTATGCAGTCAGTGGTATAGTTGAATTTTCTCTTGCATGTGACAAAGAGACGTGTATGGTAGTTGTTGATTTATGAAATGGGTATGTATTTACTATTAATTTCATCATCATTTTCCTTGATTCTTATATTTTTGATATCTTAATGCGCTAATATATTGAGGAATAATGGTAAGAAATGAAGGAATTATTTTCAGTTACGATTTAGCTAACTTTTACCCTTGTTTATACAGGAAAGCGACAAAAGGAATGATTGTTGTTCCCTGACGTTGGAACAGCAAGATCTGACAAGCAAAGGAACGAATGAGTCAATTGTGGACAAGGCTGAGAGCGAATCAGAGGGATTAGTGCAGAATAGGAAAGATGTTTGAAGTTAGAAATTGGTTGCGAATCCTTCAAGATCGGGAGATCTTGAGGGATTGCATTTACCATTTACCCTTTACCCCTTTCTGATTATAAAAGAAAGCAATTGTAGGAAGAAAGGGGAGGAATCTCTGTTATTTTTAAAAGTGTAAATTTAATTATAGACTTGCCCTATTAGAGAATGAAATTATATTGTAATGCTACTTGAGTTCGATGATTAATATATAATTGAAGTTTTTGTTCCTTCGCATTATCTGAAGTAGCTTAGCAGTGTTCGTTGGCAGCTAAGGGCCCAACCTCTAGTGGATTTAACTGCTTTCTTGTGTTATATTTCTTATTCTTCTAAAGTTTGGTTGGTTTTATAATTTCTTGTTTCTGTGAGTTTACTTTATTCGTTTTTCATTACTTTCTTGTATTGAAATAGTGTATGCTCTATTTATAATTTACCGCGTTATCATTTGATTTGAGTTTTGTTTATTATAGCGTAAATTATTTAGATATTGCATCGCATTGATTTAATCATCCGTAAGAGTTTGATTATTTCTATTAGACTCTCAGAATTGATATCGTTTCCATCTTGATTGATTTATAGAGATTGAGTATAGTTTATATTGAATCAGCGAAGAAGAGGTGAGTTATTGGTACTATGCTCTCAGTTGATGATGTTGTTACTTGAATTGTTGTAATATTTGATTTCAATAGAGGATTGAGCTTTGGTATTTCCTTTAATAATTGCAATTGGAGTTTATTAGATGCATCCATTTATTCTTGTGCCAAGATATATATATTACAATTTAGGAAACATTACTCTCTGAATTAATAGCAACCACATACTGTGTACACTCTTGAAATAAGAGGACTTTCCCGGGTTGATGATTAATGTGGGATAATTTGGAGTTTTGAAAGGCACCTTTTATCAGCCAACATTTTGGCACCGTTGCCAGGGAGAGTGTAGCCATTTACAAAGAGTGATGTATATCTGATAATTGTTGTTGAGGAAGAATTGAGTATTGAAAACGAAAGGTAAGAACCTACGTAACGAGCAAGTAAAGGACTTTCTCCTCCGCTTGCTTTTCAGCACAATTAAATAAAAGTGCATTATGTGTTTGATGTCTTGAGAGAGAACTAGGTATTAAAAACGGAAGGTAAGAACCTGAATACGAAGCAATTAAAATGCCTCCTCCCCCGCCCGCTTTCCAGCAGAGTTGTTAGGAACTTAAGGTAGAAATAAACATTTGAATTTTTTGCATGAATGACTAAGAAGAAAAGACCCGAAAACGATCCAATTCCACATCCCAATCCTGAAAAATCTAAGGGACCGGTGACCCTTGGATGATCAACTTTCATCGATGACATCTTAAAGAAAGTTGAATCTTAGCCATCAGCAGGTCCCCGAACCATTACTTCCAGACAACCTACTGTCTCCCTTCGGACCACATGCTCACCATCTGTAGCCTAAGCTGAGGTCCACAGTAAAACGGAAGGAACTGAGTAGAGTTTTCAAGAAATTGAAAATTCGCACCCAATTCCCTCATAAGAAGGGAATTCTTGTAATATTCATGAAGGAGGAGGAGAAACAGGGGAAACAGAGGAACCAAGATCCCCTCAGGTAGTAATTGAGAAAAGGACACCTAGTATCCCAGACCAAGGGAGTGTTTTTAAGATCATTCCCACCCCTTCTAGACATCCTAGGGATAACTCTCTAGCTCCAGAGATCCCGGAAGGATACTGGCACATATTTGATCAAATGGCCAATAATCCACAAGCACCCCACAGCTCTACATTACAGTATCCTATCGTTGACATAGTTGTCAATGTACCCATGAAAGTTATCCCTCTACAAAATATTCCCACCTTTCATAGACTCACATCAGAAGATCCAGATGCATTTCTCTTTGAATTTGATGTATGATGTCGGGGTTATGATTACACCACCAAACCCGAGAAACTAAAGTTGTTTCCCTCTACGTCAAAAGGAGTAGCTCTGCGTTGGTTTATGGGACTAGGTGGGGGCACCATAAATGATTGGTATCAAATGAAAACTGCTTCCCTTAAAGAATATCAGGACTATTTCAGATCTAGGGAACTAAAAGACGAAATATTCCAAATGGTAGCAAGACCTAGTGAAACGTTGGAAGAGTATGTGGAGCGTTTTCAATATAACCTCCAAAGGTCTCCCTACGCAACTCTGCCTTTGCCTGATAATGTGCTAAAAACTACACTAATTAAAGGGATGAAATACCAATGGATAGAGACATTAAATATTATGGGTAAAGGTGATATATATCAAGAAGACTATGCTAAAATTATTAATTTGTGTATCAGGTGCTCAAGAGGCAGTATGAGATTGAAACCAGTAGAACATGATATGACCACCAAGGACAGCAAAATCTCTGATGGAAGCATTACTCGTGCAAAAATTGGAAACCTACTGGAGGATTTCAAAATAGATATCTTGGGAACTTTGACGATGCAATTAGACATCATGAAAGCCAAGCAGAAGCAGGCTGAAGTAGAATAGAACTTGGTGATATTTTTCCCTCTATGCAGGAAGAAGCATAGTCATAAAGAATGCCCGCTGGATATGGTATAGACCTATGCCATATACACTAAAGATCATGCCACAAAAAACTGCCCATTGCTCCCAGGGTTAAAAGTAGTCTTCAAGGAGGCAGAGGAAGAAACAGAACCAATCTACCTACTAAATCAGCGTCGCCAATGGCAAGCACGACAAACAGGTATGCCTATTGACCCATCTTTTTTCTTTCAGCCCTCGCAATATAATTCTCAACAATACACAGGAGCTACGTGGTAGAACCAGCCACCTTTTCCTAATTGGTCACAACAACCATTATCTATGCCACCTTGGTCCAATCAATCAAATCAAAAGAATAGTTGTCCAAATTATTCTTACTTCCCACCATTCTGGCAGAACAATACATATCCATCCCAATGGCCCTACTCCACTTCATAGAACCGGAACTGGCAATCAAGATGGCAAAGACCTACAAACCAGCGGGCAGGAACAATCCCCTTGACTCAACCTACACTACAAGCACCTTACACATTGTAACAGAACCCTCAACCTAATCTACGACCACAGCTCCCAGCTCAGCCCAACCCAAATTCCAACAATAGACCCGTCCAATCTATACAAATTATTGAAGGGCCGGAGCCAAAAACTGAGTTTAGGGAGTGTAATGAACTCAAATTAAGGTCTGGATGGATAATTGAGTTAGAGGGGGATAAAAACATACAAATAGAAGATCTGTTACCTGTAGAACAAACACCTCAAATGGAGAATACGGTTAAACAGAAAAGCCACGATCAAACTATTACCTCTTCTCCACCATTCCCAGAGAGATTGATTATACCCCACCTAATAGAATATCCTGATTTCGATTTTATGGGAGAATTAAAAAATCTTTGTGTAAAAATACCCCTCCTCCAGGCTATTCAGGACATTCCAATTTATGCAAAAACTATTACGGGATTGTGTACTAAAAAGCCTAATAGGAAAATAAAAACAACCCCAACTATCCATGTAGTCGGAACTTTGTCTAATTTATTATCAGGCAGAGAAACACCGGTGAAATATGAGGACCCAGGAAACCCTATAGTCACAGTACAAATAAATGGATGTTCCTTCCCCATGCATTAATTGATTTAGGAGTAGCCATTAATATTCTCACAACAACAACTTGTCAAAAACTTGGCATTACAACCTTGGATCCAACTACGACCTTGCTGGAACTTACTGACCAATCGGTTGTTAAACCAGAAGGGACATTACACGATGTAATGGTGTCTGTAGATTCTTGGGAATACCTAGTAGATTTCTTGATTATTAATCCTAGAAACCGGCTAGATGGACATCCCCTAATTCTAGGAAGACCTTGACTAGCAACTGCAGATGCTTACATAAGCTTTCGAACAGGGAGTATGGCTATAGCAAGAGGAAGTAATGTGAAGAATCTAGCTTTATATCCTCCAGCTCAGCCAAGCCTAACAATAATAAAATCTAGAAAACAACCTGTATCATATTTAACTGAAAACATTCAATCACCGCTAACTGTAGAATATGCTCTTGACTCTAAGAATCAAACAGAAGATGACATCATTAACACTTACAGTAACCAACCAGATTTCGTATCCAATCTAAAATGTCACATGATCGAAGCAGCCCTAGATAGAAAAATTGAAGAAGATCCCTTAAAGGATATTAATGACCTGCCAATACCAACAACATCTGTTTATAACAGCAAACCCATTGAAATTGAGCCAAGGAAAGTCCTAAACATCAACAAAAACCTAATTGATGACTAGGAGCAGAGGCTTGTTCAACTCCTTAGAAAATATAAAGAGGCTTTCGCATGGGATTACTCAGATATGAAAGGGATTGATCCCCAATTATGCATGCACCACATCTATACAGAGAAAGATGTGAGGCCCATTCGACAACCTACACGAAGGTTGAAACCTCACCTGAAAGATGTTGTTAAAGATGAACTACAAAAACTGTTAGATGTAAATTTCATCTATCCTATATCTGATAGGAAATGGGTTTCTCCATTAGTTGTGGTGCCTAAAAAGAATGGGAAGTGGCATATATGTGTCGATTATAGAGAGCTTAATAAAGGAATCCAAAAAGATAATTTTCCCCTCCCGTTCATTGACCAGGTCTTGGACACATTGGCAGGTAAACAATTATTCTCTTTCCTAGACGGCTTCAGTGGCTACAACCAAATCCAAATTGCCCCTGAAGACCAGGATAAGACTACCTTCACCTGCCCCTTGGGGACATTTTCTTACAGGTTCTTACCTTTTGGACTGTGCAATGCACCTGCCACATTCCAGAGAGACATTCTCAGCATTTTTTCAAACTTGATAAATGAGGGACTCGAGGTGTACATGGATGACTTTACACCCTATGGAGATGACTTTCAGCCAACATTACAAACGCTAGAGAAAGTTCTGCAAAGATGCATTGCTACCAAGCTCTGCTTAAGCCATGAGAAATTCCACATGATGATGACTGAGGGCCTCATCCTGGGTCACTACATCTCAACAGCTCGAATTCAGGTAGATCCAACAAAAAATTCAGATAATCCTCTTAATACCTACCCCGTGCACACAAACTGAGGTATGTAGTTTTTTGGGATTTTTTGGATATTATAGAAGATTTATAAATAATTTCTCCCAAATTACTGCACCATTCTATGCATTAACAAGAAATATCGATTTCATATGGACTGACAAATGTGACATTGATTTTGAAGATTTAAAATGGCTAGTATCAAGAACCCCAGTATTACGAGGCCCCAACTAGGATTTTCCATTTCAGATTTCATCCAATGCATCAGATATGGCCATTGGAGCAGTTCTCGACTAGGAGGAAGATAAGAAACCTTATGCAATATACTACATTAGCAAAAATTTAACTCGTGCTGAGTTGAATTACACTGTGACCGAGAAAGAATTTCTGGCTGTAATATATACTATTAACAAATTCAGACACTATATAACAGGATACCCTGTGGTTTTGTATATTGATCACTCTGTTATTAAATATTTAGCTAATAAACCTGTTACGAATGGAAGAGTCACACGATGGTTGATCCATTTGCAAGAATTCGACATAACAATCAAGGATTAACCAGGAAAGGAAAATCCATTGGCAGACTTCCTATCACGTGTGCCAAAGATAGACAACTCGGCAGCAGTAGAAGACCAGTTCCCTCATGAGCACTTATTTGTTGTAACTGTGAAAAAACCATGGTACGCGGATGTTGTGAACTACTTAGTAGTGGGAAAACTACCCAAGCACCTGACGCCCAGTGAAAGAAAACTAATATTACAATGCAGCACTTGGTTCTCCTAGAATGGAGGATACCTCTTTCACACAGGAACCGATATGTATATCCGAAGGTGTGTCAGGGAAGACAAAATATTCGACATCCTAAAAGCTTGCCACGATGGACCTTGTGGTAGACATTTTACAGACCGTAGGACTGGTCACAAAGTCTTATAGATGGGCTATTATTGGCCCACCATTTTTAAGGATGCCAAGAAGTTTGTCCAGGCATGTGATAGCTACCAAAGAATGGGCCACCCTGGACAGTCTGACGAGATGCCCCTGCATCCACAGTTAGTCATTGAACCTTTTGAACGTTGGGATTTAGATTTTATTGGCCCAATAACCCATCATCTAATCAAAAGACATATATATTGGTTGCAGTAGAATATGTGACTAAATGGGTGGAGGCAGAGGCATTACCAAGGGCAACGAAGAACTCAGTAATCCACTTTCTTTTCTAGATTTTCATGGGGTATGTCTTGCCTAGAGAAATAATCCTGGATGGAGGGCCACAATTTGTAGGCCATAAGATTGTTGCTACATTAAAAAATCATCATATCATGCACAGAATCACATCTCCATACCACCTGTAGGCAAACGGCCAGGTAGAAAGTATCAATAATGTAATTGAGGCTATACTAACAAAGACAGTCGCATCACATAGATGTGACTGGGCTACTCAATTGCCAGAAGCCCTATGGGCATATCTCATGACATGGAGAAATACCACAGGATACTCCCCATATCAGCTAGTGTTTGGCAAATAACCTATCTTCCCAATAGAATTTGAAATTCAAACATTGAGGATAGCTCAAGATGTAGGCTTAGATCTGAATGAAGAACAGATTAATAGGTTACATCAAATCAATGAATTGGATGAAATCTGGCTATCAGCTCTTCAGCATACTGCACTGACCCAATAACAAAGAGCGAAATGGCATGATGTCGTTATCAAGAAGAAGATCTTCCATGAAGGTGATTGGGAACTTTTGTATGATTCTAGGTTCCAAGATTTCCCGGGAAAACTCCAAACGAGATGGTTAGGCCCCTATGAGATACAAGAGGTGCATGATAATGGCACCCTTACATTAGCCACCATTGATGGGTCTGGCTACTCTTTTAAAGTGAATGGACATCGAGTACGCCTATATCACAAACCACTTACAAGGGAATCCTTTTTCCAGCAGTTACGGGAAGATTCCACAATACAAATTCTTGTTGAGGAGGACAACCCTTCCATAGTGACAGTCTAGTGAAGAATTTACATTTTTTAAAACCTGAACATAAATTTGCCTTTCTGTTTGATTGGATTTGCTTGGATAATAGATTGTATATTAGTTTTTTTCCTCTATTTTTCCTTTGTTGTTCCCTATAAGGAATAGTTGTTGTTCCCTCTAGGGAACATCAATTTTCGTGTGTATTTTCCCTTGTTGTTCCCTACAGGGAACAACAATTTCTGCATGCATTTTTCTTTTTGTGTGTATTTCACTTTGTTGTTCCCTACAGGGAACAACAATTTTCGTGTGAATTTTTCTTTGTTGTTCCCTACAGGGAACAGCTATTATTCCCTCTAAGGAACAACAATTTTGGCGTGAATTTTCTTCTTGTTGTTCCCTACAGGGAACAACAATTTTTGTGTGTAGTTTTCTTTGTTGTTCCCTACAAGGAACATCTGTTGTTCCCTACAGGGAACATATGTTGTTCCCTATAAGGAACAACAATTTTTGCATGCATTTTCTTTGTTGTTCCCTGCAGGGAATAACTGCTGTCCCTATAGGGAACAACTGTTGTCCCCTATAGGGAACAACAATTTTTAGCATGTATGTCCCTTGCTATTCCCTACAGGGAACAGAAATTTTCGTATGTATTCCCTTTGCTATTCCCTACAGGGAACAACATCGTTTTGTGAATGTTTTCTTTATTGTTCCCTACAGGGAACAACTGTTGTTCCCTATAAGGAACAACACATTTTTTGCGTATTTTTCTTTGTTGTTCCTTACAAGGAACAGTTGATGTTCCCTATAAGTAACAACACTTTTTGTGTGGGTTTTTCTTTTGCTATTCCTTTCAAGAAATAGCACTTTGTGAATATTTTTGAGAACATCCTCTTTCTCTTCCTTGCATAATCATCCCTAGACCATCCCAGTTTCACTCTTTATGATCCTCTTAATGGCATGAAAGGTACAATACATATTTAAGGACAACAAATATGGAGTTTAGTGGAATAGGCAAATACCTTGAATACTATCATCTTTAACAAGATTGCTTTCTGATGATCAAAAAAATAAAAGGACATAGTTATCTATATCACTTCACTGTCCTCATTCCCACTATAAACCAAACTGATTGATTATATGTACCATGTTGGTTCCCCCTTTCCTATATAACTCTCTCTGTGTATTATCAATAAGATTGATCCAGATTTAAACAGGAACGCAATAAAATACAGAGATAACCATATACACAAAGATGCAGCGGAAATAATACTTCATTTCATTAATGGAAAATACTGAAATATGCTTACAACTGGAAATAGAAATAAACCAGCTGGGCTATGATAGCTACCAGAAGATGTGTGGCTACAGCCAAGAACTACTACAATGAGGCTCGAAGGCCTATTTATTGTTGAGAAACAATGGAAAATACTTCACATTCCAAAACCTAACCCTAGAAGATGAAACGCCAAACTATGGGCCCCGTTTGGGTAAATTGGTACCCCCGTTTGGGTAATTTGGTACATCAACTTCCCGGGGTCGGAACTTTGGCATACGATCTCCGTTTTACGCGCATGATAGCCCGTTGGAAATATCTCTCCGAGGACTACGACGGGAAAGATGATTTTTTTTATAAAAAAAAATCGCGGAGCAAGATTCCCCAAAAAACGTCATTTAGGGCCTCAAAACGGCTCCGGAAGTTCAGGACCCGAAAAACTGCTAAAAATAGTAAACTGCGCTATAATTAAGGAAATTGAAAATGTTGAGGTGGGGGTCCAGGTGGACTTGGTAGGTGGCCACCAATATCCACCTGGATCATTCCTTCCCCCTTAGGAAGCAATGGTCCCCATTGCGTTGAGTTCCTCCATGAGATGAGGAAACT